>VKOC01048317.1:0-58151 GCA_009364415.1 Spea multiplicata | reverse complement strand
CACGTGTGTATATGTACATATATATATATATATATATATATACACACCAGTGTGCACTCACACCTCTTTCTCCCCATCTCTTACCTTATCTTCTGTCTTCTTTCTTCCATCCAGTTGTGGGAGCCCGAGGTCTGGCACTTCAGACCTCGGCTTCCCTGCTCTCTGATCACTACGCGCCGGCTATTGATGCCGAGCGCAGGGATGCCTTGTTTATATACTGTTTTGTCATGAGAACCAGCGGTCTTCAAGCAGGGATCACTGGCTATGTTGATTTCCTTCTCAGGTCCTCCAAGAATGGGCCTACAAAGCTCCCAGGCAGTAGAAAGTTATAGAGAAAGCAACACTTTGCTCGATTATAAGACAAGGTTTTTTTCAGAGCAAATGCTTGCATAAATGCTTGCTCAAATAGAGGTCTAACTATGAGACTGAGATCCAGATCCTCCACAGCACTGCTGGGGACCTGGATGCTCCTGTCTGGTAATCCCCCCCCCCCAAACTTACCAGTGCTTTTACTCCCCGGTGTGTTGTCCTGGCAGTGCATAGACATCTACGCGATTTGCGTAGGCAACTTCCGCTGCAGCTGGAAGGAGGTGCGGTTAGCAGCGGGGGTTGTCTGCGTCCATCGCGCAGACCTTCACCGACTGGCAGAGAGGACAGTTCCCAGCGCCGCTGTTTGGTATGGAAGTACTTGACTGGCCGGCACAGAGCCCTGTACTCAACTGCATTGAACACATTTGGGATGAACTGGAACGGAGGTTGTGAGCCAGGCCTTCTTGGCCAACATCAGTGTCTGACCTCACAAATGCTCTACTGGATGAATGGGCAACAATTCCCACAGAAACACTCTAAAACCTCGTGGAAAGCCTTCCCAGAAGAGTGGAAGCTGTTATTGCTGCGATGGGGGGACCAACTACATATTAATGTCTATGTATTAAGAATGTCATAAAAGTCCCAATGGTCAGGTGTCCATATATTGTAAATTAACAGAATATATAAGGCTAGGGGTTAGACATTATATCTTAATTAAATAATCCTTCCTGGAAATTAGCAGAGGGAAGTCCCGTCTTCCAATAAAGCTCTCATTATAAAATTCTTAGCAAAATAAAGTTTCAGCATTCCATTTCTCAGCAGGTGAAAAAATGTGATATTGTTTATTCATTGCGACGCATTAAGTTGAAACTGTAAAACACTATGGCACTTAGGCTTTTATAATTCAGCTGTAAATCTGTACAATATTTGTTAAACAGGTATCTACGATTGTTTACCTTGTTTGTTTAGTAATATATATGTTACAAAATGTCCTGTGCATCGTGACACATGTAATCATATTTATGTAAAAATGCGAACGTGTTTTCCCACTGCTTAAGAGAACATCATTTAGTAAGTAAAGATCTAGCATACAAATTCAAAAAGGAACGGCAAAGTATAGTTACAGTACATGTAAAATCAAATCAAAGATCAAGGACGAAGAATTCAGTGTAGTTATACAGAATTTAGTAAGAACGCTATACGCTATGATACTGTATGTGCACCATTCTCCATTATTCTCCATTATGACATAGTCCTTCAAGAAATAATCTGTATATTAATATCTATGTCTGTTCTGTGAATGTAAATAATTGCAAATTAGTGGTTTAAAAGAGCGCTCTATTTGTATGTATAAGCTATTGGCAGAAAGCTTCACCTTCAGATAAATGAACAAAATCAATCTATAGTAAAGTATATTGATATCAAAATTGTAAGACAAAATCTGCTATGATTTTTAATGTATTGAAATTGGGGTTCATTTTTATGTGATTTATTAAAATAGGCAGTGATTATTAATACAGAATACTGTAGTATAAACACTGAACGACTGAACTCAAGCTTCACATTACTATTACTATTAAAAACTGGCTGCCAATTAATTACCACTTCAGGAAACAAATATCTTATGTACCATAGTTGCTAATTAATCTGCACCAAGTTTATATCTTTCATTTTTTTATATGGATGAGAGAAACAATATTAAAACCCAAAGAGAAAAAAAGTATCTCTCATTTGGGAGTAGGTGAAAAACAGACGGGCCAGTAAAATGTTAAAGAAAAATGCCGGTGTCTGACTAAGCCACAATTTAATAAGAGAGGTCAAATCAATTTAGATCAAGGTTATTGAGATGAGCCATGCATGATATGCTCAAAGCCCAGAACAGACTGTTAATGCACAGCCAAGTGCACTGCTGCTGAACTTGCTAGAAGACGATAACCAGATTACAATAATTACATGTAAATGTTTAATTATAAATTATATAATACACAGAATGAGTGGCTTGGGTTACAAATAATTTGGTTTTATTTTGCAATATGAGAACTTTAAATAGATGTAATACAGATTTTCAAGTTAATGAATTTGATAACCAATTATGGTTGCAAGTATAAAACATCCAGACAGACAGATTGATATATAGATAGATAGTTTTATCTGCTGACTTAAAATAAATTGCGTTTCAACTGCACATTGCAGAACACTCCAAACCATACACAATATCTTATTCTAAGATTTCCGGACACATTTTGTTGTAAATTTTATTATATACTATTTTCCTGTGTGCATACTAAACATTCCCTTTTTGTGTTGTAACAATATTCCAGGAAGATAAATTAGGAAGTGTAGGAAGTGCGTAAGCATAAATTCGGACCCTGAATTGAATCAGTTTATACAATTATTGTTTGTACATGTGGTACGTTAAACTTAAAAAACAAAAAAAAATCGTGGTTCAACCTTTGTTAATGTATTTTGCTGAGATACAGACAAAGGAAATGCGAGTACACCCAGCAAAACAAAAAAAGCGACATGATTTCCCATCAAGAATTTCCAGCGTGACCAAAATAGCAAACTGAATTCACACTGTATTAATTATTTTCCAATATTTTCAAGGCTGTTTTCTGGGGAAGTTATGAGTAACTTAGGAAAGACCAAGAAAAAAACAGAATTTAAAGAGTTATAAGATGTAGCTAGATGATCAGGGAAGTGGAAAGGAGAGAGGAGCTGATTGCAACAGATTGCCTGCCCACTTTGGGACCCAATGTGGTCGGGGGACCCTTAGCTGCTGCTGTAACCGAGGAAGCTGTTTGCCTACAGCAAATGGCCAGCAACCACAGAACATTTCCTAGCAGCCCACCACTTCCTCATTAGCCAGCATTGAAGTATCAGAGGGTGGGAGTCTGGTAAGGTCACATAACATAATCCTATACAACTAAGGTGTGAATGGTTGAGTGTTGTGTGTGGCTGAGTGTGGTATGTGTATATGGTTGTGTTATATGGGGTACAATCTAAATGTACCCCATATAGACCTAGGACCGCCAAAAACCTAAAGCCCCTGGCTCTTGGTAGGATGAAGGCCCCATAAACTACTTACATATTTCCACAAAGCTGACTTCTGCTACACTAAATTATCATATAGCCTGATATAGGCTATTTAGACTATTCCATCTTGCTGAGATCGCAAGAGTACGATACCATGTTATAAATGGTCTGGCCATTTCTGTTAGCAACGATTATTGACAGGAAGAAAGGTATGTGCCATCAGTAGCTATAGGACATTATAATCATTGCATGGCATCTATAATAATGGATAAATTATAAATAAATAATGGATCAATATTATGAAAATATTACAGAAGAGTTATAGATGGTAACAATGAGACTCATGTTTCTTAAAGGCCACATTATGCCACACTGACTTAACTTAACACTGCCTTGAAAATGTTAAACAAAGAGCAAAAATACAAATGTGTCCCAAATGTGTTGCAATGAGTTGCATTTTGCTTTGAAGTTTTACTCTTTTATCCAATAAACAGAAGCCAACTTTTAAAGTTTTTAATGCTATTTCTACAACCATCTGCCTAGTTTCACTTAAAGTTAGTATGCAGAATACCAGGCTGTGATAGTATGCATTCTAAATGTGATGCTACACACTTCAGTGCATTTAAGACAAGCAGATCATATGGTTATTCAGCTGTACCAAGCTGTGTTCATGTGTCTTTTCCTATTATTGCCAAGAGTTGGGATATGTATATAGTTAGCAAAATAAATGATCAGGATTTTGGTCATGAAAACAAATGCTGAAGTCGTGACCGAGCAAAGCTTCCCTCAGGCTGCCACGGGTAACAGAAACCAATTTTAGCAGACCCAACAATGTCACAATAAATTACTCGCTTCTTGTAAGCAAATATTATTTTAATAAACCCCCCTGAACTTGCAGTCAACGTGCACAAAGTGTTTTCATTTAAATGAAAAGGATTTATTTTTTCCAGGCACATATAAACTCCAGTTAAGCTGATGTGGCAGAGAAACCGTGTCTGGCCTGGTCTGATTAGAAAACACAGATCACTTCAGCTTTTATATGTAGTTCCATGTTTTGCCACAAGGGGCAAGTGCGATGTCTTCGTACAGCTGACCTAGTTCAAGCATTCCATAGCTCTTTCTATGCAGTAATGTTTGGCCAGTTTGTTTTTGTAACACAGGTCAGTCTGCACCTCTCCACTCTGCCCTTAAACACTCCAAAAAAGGTCTACCTGGGGGAGCCATAACATTCTTTTGTATTTTAGGAACAATTGACTTAGGATATATAGTGGCAAGAAAAAGAAAGTTAACCCTTTGGAATTACCAGCATTTATGTATCAATTAGTCTTAAAATATGATCTGATTTTCATATAATTTACAATAATAAACAAATTATTGTATACATCATTCAAACATTCACTGTGATTGGAGGTGTGTTTTAGAGCTAATTTGACATAAAAACACTCAAACATTTAAGTTTGATGTCCACAGTTAGAAAAATTGTTTATAAATAGAAACAAATCAGTTCTGTGGCTACCCTCCCTGGAAGTGGAAGCTGGAAGGAATCATTGGAACTGTTTAATATCTCTGTTCATAAGTCTACCATATGTAAAACATTGAGCAGATGTGGAGTCCATGGCAGGAAGCCACTGGTCTCCAATTTACATCACTGTTCGAGTGAAGTTTGCAAAAGGGCACCTTAACACTACACAACGCTATGGGACAATGTGTTGTGGACTGATTAAACTAAGCTTGAATTTTTCAGGAAGAACAAGCAGTATTGCATATGGTGTAAAAATGGCACCGCATACATGAAAACATCATCCCAATGGTGGAGAGTGCATCATGATTTTGGGCTACTTTGCTGCTTCAGGGCATGGACAGCTTATCAAGTTTATCAAGGTACCTTACAGGATAATGTCGTAATGGTGGTCCGCCACCTGAAGCTCAGTCGAAGTTGTGTAATGCAGCAATGGCCCAAAACATCAATGTAAATCTACTACTTAATGGTTTAAAAAAAGAAAATCTGGAGTGGGATTGATTTTCAAATGGCAGCAATATTTCCAGAACAACAGAAAATAACATTTTTTGTACCACTAAACTATTTTTACCATTACAAAAAATGATAAAACCATTGAACTAGATTAAATTATTCCCTTAAGAAATAGTGGACACCCCTTTGAACACATGATTGCAAATGTATGTAATTGCAATTAAATCCAGTGAAATGTCAGCCCTATGGAATAACGAGGTACTGGCCACCCTTGAAAGGGGATGTAAGGTGACTATATCCCCAGAAAACACTTATTATTCAGCTAATTAAAATATGAACTACAGAGTGGGGGATAAAGCTGTATGAGACATGAACGTTTACTGAGGAAGTGCTTACCCTGAGTTGAGATAAAAAAATCAAATTCAAGGAGTAAAACACTTTGAGGTTTCGCAATAAGAGGATAGATTGTTTAAGCCATTCCTATCTGCTATGTTCTATTTAAAAGTCAACTGACGGCACTACATAGCTTCTAAATGACTCACTGTAGGGTGCCGCTGGATTAGATAATTCAATAGTACCTACTTCTAAAGTACAAGGAATATTTCTTATCATTATTATACAAAAGGTTTTCCTCTGAAGCAAATTATTATTATTATGAAATTTCCTAGAGCTGTAAATCGGGATCCCAGGGCTACAATATATGCTTGTGAGTGATTCCTGTTGATTCAATCTATTACTATCATTCATAACAGAAAACTCACTTTAATAGACTGCACTTTTCTTCCTCTCTGGATATTCAATTATTAACCCATCAATTCATGCAGCTATTAATCAAAAAATAAGTCCTTTCTAGTATCGCTTTAAATTAATAAACAGATAAAAATGTAAATATTTTAAATGAAAAATTAAGGTAGTAATTGTATAATTCCTAGCCAGAATTTAGTTGGTCAAGGGCCATCATGGGACTCATAGTTCAACCTCAGATACAACACCCAGAATTTATGTATCAGGCACAAGGAATTGATAGCAGTTTTATGGGGCTGGTTTCTCACTGATTAATGTAGATAATTGTCTAGGGGACCTTAAAGACATCTCTAGAATGCTGCAGAATTCTAACAAATGTATAGACACTGGGGAGATCAGAAGACATTTAGTAAAAACAGCAACATATTCACTCCTTTCACCCTTATCTGCATCCCTGGTGTGTTCTAGACTACACCAGGTTTGATGTTACTGCAACTAGTTTTATCCAGTGGGCTGCTGGTGGGCTGCTTATGCTCACCAGATTTGCCATGTACAGACAGCGGCTGAATATGCCTGGACGCACGCTATGTGAGCTTCTGGCTTCACATATCCAGCCTCTGGTCTTAAAGTGCTAGGGTCAACTTGTGATTGCATCTCCACTTCTGTATGGAGCTATTAGCATTACCATGGGAATGCCGAGTTCAGGGATATGACACCATACCCAATCGCTCAATAGGAAGAAGACCCAGCAGAGAAGGAGGTCCTCCATGGTTCGGTAGGTCAGACCTAGGCCAACCTCCATAAATATGGCACTGAAATCACCAAGATGTTTTTTCACATATAAAGATTAAAATGTATCTTTTCCAGATGACGTCAGATACAATTGATTTATTACAGACATCTGCAGCTCTGAAATCTGCCGCAATACCGAGAACAGAAATACCGAAAAACAGACTATTTTTTTTAATAAAAAAATATTCTACTTGAATTAAAGTGATAAAGGTACCAATCGCCATGGGACCATGAAACGTGAACATAACTCTGTAGTCCACCAATAGCCAAAGGTCAAATGACTACTTTTTTTCTGCTGACAAATATATAACTGGGGTTCACAAAAATGTAGTCCTGTATACAACAAAACAATCTTAACACATTAAATAGCTACATTACCTGTTTGATTCCTCTGAAGAATTTAATTTACAACCCTTCCATAAATCACTGTGACTGCACATCTCAGTTGCCCTACGTGCACCTCAACTTGTATGTTTAATAGGTAACAGCTCATTTTTTATAGTAATGGGAATTGTGAATCCTCATCTGTCAGTATCACCTTTATTTCAGCAAATTACCAGGCAGCCATACCTAGGACCAATAAGGTAATTAATCAAGTGCTAGAAGAAGAAGAAGCAGAACCACAGAGGAGAGATTCTAAGATGTGCTTCACTACCCTGCATTTCATGTCATCAGTCACATTTGCGTTTCTGCGTATGTTTCTCTCTCTCTGCAAATAAATCCATGCCAAAAACATGGATATTGCAGCTTTCTCCATTTTCTTTAAAAAAATATATTCTTATGAATCTGTTTTTTTAGTGTTATATACAACATCCTGATTACATCAACATTCCTATCTATCATGAACCTCCACTTATACAATTGTTCCGTTAAGTAAAAATTTCCAACCAAAGTACCCCAGAGAATGCACCCTCTATACACGCCATACACCACTTGACAATTAATACTGGCCATTCAGAGTACATGGATTTTTCTCGGTTAACATATGTACAAAGCATGAGTTCAAGGGTATTTTAGGTTGAATTAAATATTTCTTCTAATCCACCAACACCAATGGCTAACATGATATCATTTTGCCATCCATGCCAAAACTAATGCATCAAACGCTTGTGGTCTTCAAAAGCTGGACTTTTCCACTTTGGTCTTGAGCAAGGGTTATCTGCCATAAGACCTACTTATCGACCGAAACATATTAGCAATGTTTTCAGTTTATACCGTAATGAGTGGTAGTGTTCCTATCGCTTATAAAAACATCTGCATATGATTGCGTTGCTGTCAATAAAGCAGTTAACGCTCAGAGAATGTTAAATATGAGATCACTACATGGAAAAGCTTTTAAACACTGAGTTTCCTGTGTCAATAACACACCTTCGATTTCTGTATTTTTTTGAAAAAACACAATGAATAACGGAACATGAAAGGGCAAATGCTCTCTGTCCATGGTTAGTGACCTAATTCCATTAAATTTCCCCTTAGGGTGTAAAGCAGGAATTAGGAAAGCTGACATGTCTCCTATAGAATGAGGTCTATTCTAAACAAAATGTTTCAAATCAATAGAAGCCAGTTCCTACAATCCCTTTGTTCTTTAAAGGGTTCAGGTTTATAGAAAGTTCCATTTTTTAACCGATCTCCCAGTGAAATTAATTTAGGATCTGATAATCATTAGGCCAATTACCCGGCTGTGTTTACATATAGCTTGGAAATGTGTGTGACACAGATAAGACACAATTACTTTTTATTTTTTTTATTTATTTAAAATATTTGTGAACTGTTTGCTACAGTTCAACAAAAATAATATACATTTTAATTACGATAAGTATTCTGGTCTGACCTTGTCTAAAAAGACATTCATTTTTAATAATCTACTTCAGATATCTAGTTATTCACCTACTGCAAACAATTAAAAAAATACATTAAAATGCTAGTATTCAGTTATTATTGTGTTTTTCCATTAAAGTGATTTTACTGCCACAATTGTATTACAATCAGAACAACCCAAAACCTGTATGTACCACATTCTACCAAAATCCCAAGTGTCCCTCTTACAAGGAATAGTCCCTCTTTCCTCCCCTGGTGCCCATTTTTTTCTAGGAACTAGTGTATCATACTGTCCTACCACCCTAAGTCACAATAAATTGTATAAGAACAATAGCAAATGTGTAAATATATTGCTTATACTTATAAGTTAATACATTAAAATAAATACAACATAAAATACATTATTTGTCTTCTAAATCCCTTGCTCAAATATATAGATATCAATAGATCACAAAGTCACCCAAAAAATGAATTGATAGTCCCTCTGCCCTCAGTCTTGCATTTAGCAGGCCCAGAACTGGCCACCTGGCACACCGGCTTGATACTTGCAGCCCCCACTGTCTGCTGCACATACACTATTTGGTGGTTACTGGGCTTCCTAAAACCACAGGGTCCCTCTTCAGCTATGGGAGGTATGCTTTATACTTTCACATCATTGAGTCATAGCGTTGAGTCATAGCGTGATGTAAAGTGAGTGCATGCTAAGAACAATCAAAAGGAATTTACACTCATGGTGGCGCCAGGAGCTAACCTGCATGGTGGTCCGCTGAGCAAGAACATTCATTGATCGGAATAATTTTCTGGTATCTCTCTAACATACCCAGACATGTAATTTAAAACCATTGCATTTAAACATTTACTTGTTCAACTTGCGGTGATAATCCCAAAAGGAGTTTCATTCAACTGTTGAGTGTTCTCTAAGGAGAAATTGACCATTTACTCATCTAGAACTAATTACACAGCTGTTATGCATTCTGATTGCAGAAAGATATAGCCCACAAGGATCTTCTCATTTTGCTGAAAACACAACATATTGCTGTATATATATATATTTATATATATATATAAAATAAAAATCACACGGACGCACAACTGTCTGTTACTATGGCGTCTAAGAATGATAGTAGTAACAATTAAAAACCAAATGGATGGCTATGGTACTGCACTGATGATGTCATACAATCAAACATTGGATTGTATGACATAACATTATATCATTCAAATTTATTAGTACATAAAATATTTGTATTTATGTATGCACTTTTATACTTTGTATTTTTGTAATATATATATATACGATTACAGCAAACTAACAAGATACATTTTACATTTTATTTCTATGGTTTATTTAATCTCGTATTTAGTTTTCTACAGTTCCTGTTAATTTCACATTGTTAAATACATTTTGTTATTGCTGTTATGTTAATAAGTTGTGTACTGCAGGAATCAAAAATAATGGGAATCGTGTATTTAATGAAACAGCATGGAGGTGTCACAGATCCACACAGATCTGCTAACCCAAATAGTCCTCTAATTAAAGAGGCGTTAAAGCAGTAATCCTAAGCACTAAATAAACATAAGTGACGGTCTTGCAAATTCCTTCTGATTATGTACATGTATTAAGGAAACAGACAATATGTATAACATGAGAGGATATATTTTAATTCTGACGCTCAGGATTTACATGATTTTTCTTCACCATTGTTTATTGGTTATGGACACCTTTGTGGGGTGAAGAACAGGTAAAGCATTCAGCACAGGGAATTGACTAGATAATGCTGGCTCTGTCACAGGCTGCCACCTTTCCCAGTTTCCATGAGATGAACTTTTAATGAAAACCAAATATAAAAGAATTACACTGATTGAGAAACACTTTGAGGATTTTTTAAAAAATACTGTATCGCCCGAATATAGGCCGCACTCCCCCCCACTTTAATATGTATGTAATATTATTGCAGACATGCCAATACAATAAATTTGTGTTTGTGTTTTATAATATATGTATGCATTAGAAGGGCAAAGGAGCTGTCCTCTTAACTTTCTCTTCTCAGCATCTGATCAACTATCCTCACGTGATTGTTTTTGATTGTTTCAGACAGCCTTTGTAAGATGGGCGAAGGGAGAAAATATCAGGGCAGGCAATTGATTAGATGAATCCGGCCCTGACATCCTGAGATACACATCTCATGTATCTCCAAACAAAATGCCCAGGCTGATTACAGTTTGAATTAATTAACTTAATAATGTCAACAGCTGCGGCAGCAGGAGTTTTCATTTAGTATGAATTAAACATCCTGAAAGCACTTCCTCCAACCAACAAAAAGGTTTGCCGTATCGCCTTGCTTTACTTGGTCTAAATATTTATTAATTGATCATGTCCTTTACAGGTTGTGGCTGGCAATATGTAAAAATGACAAGTGTCTAGGAAAACATGAGAAACTCTGCTCTGGGCAACTGTCATTAACATACACTTTAAATTCTAAATTTTAATAAAATAAATCAGCCCGCTACCCTAGATCAGCACGTCTTACCATCTCACTTTAAGGTTTATCTCAGCAATTGTGTCACTTTCTGGATCGTTGCTAGCTGTGCACTGTTGTCTTTAAAACCAAGCAGCCGCTATTAATTATTAAACGATGTGTGTTTAGTCAGCAAAGATTCAGGCTAATGAGAATCATTTTAGCTGGAGGTCTTCCTGTTGTTTGTCTGATGCGATGTTATGATGCAGTCAGTGCTCCTTAAGAATTAAATCAAAACAACTCCCTCACTCATCATTACAAAATCTAGCAACCTGTCTGGTTTTTTTAAACAAATATGAAACTTGAATCTGAATGAAATAAAAACAAAAATATCCAACTGTGTTTATCTGACTCTCAGACTGTCCATTTTTATTGATTCAGCATCTGCCATGAATGTGGTACCTCCTGCATTGCCTGAACTCTACTTCCTTCATTTTGGATACAGAACAGCAGTATATAGGATGGAATGAGAAAGCATTTTCTTTTTTTTGGGGGGGGGGGGGGAAACTTTCCACAAAAACTCAAAAAAAAAAAAAGACTATTATAAATCAAGCAGCTTATTTGTAATCCAGGCTACACGGTGATGATATAAAGTTCATGAAGTTGGCGATTTTTTGTACGGGAGAACCTTGTTTTCAAAGCCTTGATTTCACTTTACATCATTAAAGACAACCTCAAGAAGGAATTATACATTAAACAGGGTCAACTCGCCCCTTCTTGCTGGAGAAACTTGCCAGTGTTGGACCTTCATAATGAATCGTTAAGACAACGTGTTGAAACCACAACTCTCCTGTTGAAAACTCCCTTTTTGGCTGTTGTTGCTTCATTGTACCCCTCTTACCTTTATCTTTTTAGTATGATCGGAATCCAGTTACTAGCAGTAATGCAGTGGACGTACATATAAGCATGAGGCAAGAGATGCTAGGTGGTGTGCCCAATGTCAGGATGGTGCCATGCTGACTGGAGCTAAGTAAACAAGCAGCATTTCTCATTGAAACACTTTACGGATCTCAGAGGAAAAGTGAAGCAAACTGAAAAAAGAATACCATAGTCTTTAAATTATAAGTGATTTCACTCATATGTTTTAATTTTTTATATTTAATTATTCATGGATTATTCTATTCCCTATAGCAATGGTTGATCGTAATTTATGATAACGATTACTAAAGAATGCAAGCACTGATTTAATGCATGTTAATGCACAGAAATGGAGTTTACCTTAAAGCATTAAGCTGAACAGTCACACTTTCTATGATATCCTACATACGATAATTATTTAATATGAGGAAAAACTCTACTTCATTCCATGTCAAATTATATCTCTAGACAGGACCCATACTGAATAAAGGCAGCAGATGCAGCAAGTGCTGATAATTACACTTCTTATTGTGATTTAAAATAAAGACAACATACTTATTTATGAATTGCGCCAGGCATCATAAACTGAAGAGCAAGCAGATTTTTAACACTATGAACATCAGCATGAAAGAAAGGCAACTTGACAGTCCAATAATGTCTTAATTATATGGCAGTTTTGTATTTTTTGTCTTCATTTAAGTGGTAGAATGATAATATACTATAGACTTATGGTGTCTGGCTACTGGTTCATCCAACTATATTCATTTGTACGCCTATAAACCCAATCTGAGTCCTGTGAAAATTATAAAAATAAATAACAAAAATAAAGGGATACTCCAGCCATTGTAAGCACTTTAATGCATATGATAGCTGAGTTGCCTCTTTAAATTTTCATGGTGTCCCCCTTGCTCCCATATATATTTGCCGTGTTTCCTCACTCTGATTTTGGAGAAAAATATATTTAATTTTCAGTAATAATGACGGCTTGGGATGTTCAGGTATATTAATAAAAAAAGAAGAATTGGCATTTTGCTTACTCTGAGAACAAGAATCATCAGATATAATGAGCCTACTCACAGTATAATTGAGAGTAAATGCTGCTTTTATGATTTAAAATAAACACACAATTCTACTTTATGCTTTATCTAATGTTAGGTACATGTATTTGAGCTATGAATTATAAATCCAATTAACGTTTTGTTAACCATGCAAGAAACATCTGACTTAACCTCCAAAGCAGAGTAGTACATTGTGCTTAAACAAGCATGGCGTCTAAATCTCCAACATGTTTCCAAGGGATTATGACAACATTCTTGCAAAGGAAAGGTCCGTTTAATTAAATTGGTGTTAATTCCAGCAAAATGAGATGCTCTACAATTGCGTTTATTGTAGTACAAATCTGATCATTACATGATATGGGGCAAGAGATGAGACAAAGACGTTCAGGTTATATGAAATATAATGAGATTATGTTTTACCAACACAGCAGGTATAAATGCCAAGCAGCCTCTTAATATTAAGTATAAGACAGCCATGGCCTGAATTGGTGAAGACTTTTGCGCTTTAATTTAATCAGTTTTTATAAATTATAAAGGCTACTCCTTATGCATATCAGTTATAATCCTGCAATTTCCATAATGAATAAATCCATGTAATTTTGTTCAGAACATCTGATTTCTCCTAACTGGTCCAAGGAGCTGTAAAATCGATGAAGGTGTGCGCTGTTACAGCAAAGGCCTCCATGTAGCTCATATGTGACCACCTGGGGGGGCCATGTCCATTTCTGTGGCTGGCATTGCCCCACCCCACATGTTGCTTCACTTTTTCCTGTCACTCATGCTTTTCTGTATATAACCTAGCATCTTTTAAACCATAATTTAAGAGAAAACATATTTTTAGATCTGGATTAATGGAAAGGGCTAAACCTTGCATAACGGCCTGACAGTGGCATTTGCTTTAACTCTTAATGGTAAAAATGTGTTTTTTTTTGCGGAATTCCACTTCTCTTTTCATGACACTCCTTGCATGCTCTCACATCCTTATTGTTGAGGGGTTCCTGCTACAACTTCCTGAAAAGTCAGTTTCTTGTGTTCCTCTTTCTGTGTTAGTGAAACACACTCTGAATGTAATCATTTCCTGACACTCAGTCAGGGGTGGATTAATGACTGGGCGAATACACTGTAAGATCGAGTCCAGGAAGGGCTAACCGGGGGCCACGATGACTGAATAAGCTTAAAAATATAACTGATACATCACAGCTTCTATGTGTTATTACACAAACCAACATAATAGATGGAGTGGGTTCCTGCAGCTATGCATTGGCATAGTTAAACTGTAACCTGTCTTCTACTAGTATTACTGTGTCTTATACAGAACAGCCTAATCCTGGCCACCTTCTGTTATTTTAGAGAGCTCCACGATACGCTATAACTTATTCAGATCAATGAGTGATGTCATCTGTTTTCTGTTTATTAGAACAGGGTCACTGAATATTATTTTTTTTCTTTTAGTATAGTTTGGTGCACTATAGTCAAGATTGCCTTATATTAATGCGAATACTGTCATCCAAATAGAATCCAAATTTATATCTGCCACTTCAATGAGTTCTATTTGGTTAATGTTTCCACCACTTAGTGTCCTCCATTGTTGTCTGCAGCTGCACTTGGCATCTTCAGTATAAGGAGAAATATGTATTTTACATATCATCAGTCTTTGCATAAGGACCACATATTAACCATTTAAAGTAACAGTCAAGTGGTTTATGTGAGGACTTACAGTATTCCAAATTTTGATACAGCCCCATAAGCCTTCTTAGCTTAGGACAGATGCCAGCAGGCTGGATTCAACCCTAAATGATACTGCTAGGAGAGAAAGCACCCGGATTATGTGAAATCTTGCCCCAAATGTTTGTACATGCGTGCATAGCATAGGACACACAGAAGCTCTGCCTGTCATGCAGGATCTGGTTAACTAAATAGAACACCTCACGTTTAATTATTATTATTATTTATTGTTTTATATAGCACCATCAAATTCCATAGCGATGCACAGTGGGTAGACAGGACATAACAAGTAGTTGATAACGTAACAAATTGACTTACAGAAACAACAGTTGAGGAGGTCCCTGCTTAATGAGCTTACAATCATTCAATAATGAATGAAGACCTCCATTGAGGCCTTAGCAACGGGCAAAAACCTGAAGCCTTACTTTTAAGAAATGAGTTTAAAACCCTCCTGAGTCTCTCCATTTCTCTCTCTGCATCTAAAGTAAAATAAGAAATCAGATGGTGAAGAAGTCCCCATTTCCATCTACTTCCTGTTCTGCACAAGTAATGGGAAAAAAATCATTCCGTGGGAAGCACTGTGGCCCAGTGACATGAAATCTGCTGGGGAAAATGCAGTCCTCTATTTAAGTAGGCACAGTAATACCAAAGGTCATGGAAACAGAATTCATATGCATGCGTCACACGTGATCAGGGCAACAAAACCAGATGGCAAGAAGCCTTTCCCTTAAGTACGTGCGACATAAAGGAGTAGCTTTGTCCTGGGTAGATGGAGGCTGGCTTGAGAAATCACGCCATGCCAGTACCTACAAATGATTTGGGCTGGGCTTTTCAGGTGCTACTGGAATAAAACTCCTATCACTGCCAGCCATACCTATAAGTTTCCATGGGCTGGTTCCACCCAAATCTCTCTTCTTCCTGGTCTACAAAGAATAAGGGGCAGAGTTCAGCTTGAGCGACAGGGCTAGCCATGGGTAGCAGGCATACTCAAAAGGTAGAAACAGGTAGGAGGTTTGCAAAGCCTATCTACCCTTTTTGGCATAGTCCAAGCAGGGGGTCATGGCTTGGTGTCCAAGACTCTCAGAGGGTATATTTAAATAATTTTTATCCCTCCAAACAAGAGATGGGAGTGGGGGATATATGAGACAATATGCTCTTCTCTGGTTTATTTTATTACACTCTGCCCCACCACACACACACACGGGTTGGGGGAAGAGACAGGCATCCCATTTTGTTAATAAGGAGTCCTGGGGAACTCTGTTCCAGCTTAAATTTCCAACTTGCAGGTTAATTGATTTCTGAGTTTCCTGCTTATTTTGGTTGATTTTCAGTTGACGTTTTAGTGAACTTGTAAGATGCAGCAGTAAACGCAAAACTTTTTTTCTACATCCGGGCTCTGACAACTTTTCGGTTATACCCTGATATTGTACCCAATATTATATCAGTTAATCTTCGGAAGCATTTGCTTGGAGGGTTAACATCACTAGCAGACATTTAACAACATCTGTGGATATCTGAACAGCACATAAAAGGCTAGTAATGGATCTCACGTGGATCAGTACAAGATGTTGGGAGTTTTAGCAAAGGCCCATCAGCTTTAGAATGCCAGAAAACATTTCACAGCTGCCTAGCACATCCTCTGTTCTGAAATAAAATACTATGTGATATATTTGAACATAGGTTAGTCAGAAGTCAAAATGTTTATTCTAATATTTAAATTACTATTTGAAGTTTGGGTTCTTTGAAGTGTTTAGTAGGATCTGAAGCTTTGAAGCATTTTCCCATAGGACAGTTTCTGTTTAAGAAGACATGAAAAGCTTAGCTTTTAGTGTTTTTTTTTTCAATAAATAGAACTTTTTGGGGATAATGCTGATTTTCCAACAGAAGCAGAAATATATGGGAACAAAAAAATGCTCATTCAATACTTCACAATGTGATCCATACTGTGTAATTTATATTTCTGAACGATGAACCATTTCTGTTGTTCTGTTATTTTTCCTCTTAAATATTGGTTATGGTGGATACACTTCAGCTAAACAGCTTTTCTTTGATTTTCAGCAAAGTAGACACCAAGTATAATATGATGTAGGTCAATATGCTCAGTTAGTGTGACTGATGTAACCGCAGGTTTCTTTCAGCTTCACTCGCTGTTCTGTCTCCAAGTCAAGTGGAAACCGCGTATCCTCTTCTGCCCTTTGCAGAAAAAATCTAATCTCTGTGTTTGTTAAAAGAATACGATTTACATGAGTTAACATGATATATTAAAAGCTTCACTGAAAAAAAAATATTTAAATGGATAGTGAAGCCTCACACAAAAAAAATTAAAGGTACATAGTTTGCATTTTTTAAGCAATTTTTAGGATTTTTTTTAAGCAATTGTTATCACTGAATATCAGTGTTAAGTAGATTACCTGGTTTTTATGAAACCCAAAAGAGTAAAATGAGAAAAAAAGCTCTGGATGCATGAGATGGAAACAAATGCTCAGGTTGTTTTTAATACCAGGTATAAGTGTATCGATTTTTCTTTATAGACCAGGAAGGCTGGTTTCTACAATTAAGAAACCACCATCACAGAGGCACTCTGGAGATTCATCCTTTTCACTCAATGACCAGTCCAGAAACAATCCTACCTCCATGGCGTATACTCATCTCTCATTTTATACTCGACTCACAGAGTACTTAATTTTGTATATCGTTATATTTAACTTGGAGACAGTTCAGAGCAGACCAGTCCAGGATGGGTGGGTCAGGCCAATAGCTTCTGAAAGCAACATGGAAATCAAAAATAATTTGAAAAATCCAATAAACATCTGTCACGCTTCTAATGTATACATTTATTATGTATCACACATGTAGTATACGATCAGGCAGCATGCAGATGTACATAAGATAGACATCTGTGTTATAAGATTGTTAGATAAACTTGTGTGTTACAGCAAGGGAGGATTATTGGAATCCCTCCAAAGCTTAGACTGGCATTGCAACATTTTGTTATAATGTAGAGGATGGAGATGACAGTTTCTTTTACAAAAAATGTAGATTTATATTGTTTGGAGAATAATGTATCTCAAAAAAACTATAGTTTTTTTTATCTCAACCATTACAGATGAAAACAATTTTTTGTATATGGTTCTACAAAGATGGATATGATTTCTAATGCAAGAAGGTGATCTAAATATGCTAATAATTGTATACCACTGGCAGAACTTGTTTTGTCACAACTGCACAACTTTTGTGACCAAGAAACCTTTACACTTTGCCATTATCATTGGTGTGTTCTGGCTTGACTAAGTTGAGGATGACAGATCCAGGAGAGTGACTGCCCCTGTGATGTATTACCAGGTACAGACTGACCTTTTGCGAGAAAGGGATCCTTCATGGTGAACAGTTTAAACAGCTCTACCTTCTAACCGACCTCCTTACACTTTGGAGGTGTGAGTTGAGCTAGCAAAGACCACCACAGTATTTCTCCCATTCCCGCTGACCTTTCATGGCACTGAAATATGGCTTCATATAAATGGGCTCTGCACAGACTGTGCGCAGAGCATAGAGGATTGGCACCTTCTGGCCCAAGGGGCAAGTAAAGCCAAGTAGCCCTCCTGTCCCTGCCCCTTTGTACCTAACACATAGAAAAACACACACCTTCCATGAAGCCTGTCTTTAGAGCTGTCTGCACAGAGGTGAGAGCTACCAAGCTACTAGTGCGGATATATGTAATGTTGGATTGCATGACCCCACTGCACTTTCCCCTTCGCAAGTAGGCTGACCAGCCCAGTCTGGAGAACTGGGACCAGCCCAGGGGGCAATCCCCCCCACACACACTGAACCAGTCCAACCATGGCATAGGTAAGGTAGGTTCTGGAGGGCAACTGGGAACATTGGTATATCTGTTCAAAAATAAGAGATCTGAAGCATTTACTTGGTTTTCTAAATGAAAATTTTCACTTAAAAGTTGCTGTCCCACCTACCTTAAAATCAACATTTTTTTAACTGAATACAGCATTGCTCCTAATACTGTCCAAAGCTATGAAATAATTAAGTATAATTTTGCCTCATTCATAAGTTTTGTCAGTTCATTTTCTGTTAAAAGAAGCATTTTCAGCTGCTAGACGTGCAGATTCTTCTCCAGGAAAGCACAAGGGATCATAAATGAACACAAACTTACTTTTAGCCACGATGGCTACATCATGGCAACTACAGAGGCTGCATTTATTTTTATAGGAATAAAATAATCTATGAACTGGCTGTATTTCACTGGGAATATAAGATAAATGAAAATAGATGATATAAATGGTTTACATTTTAAATGAGGTTTAATCGTGTGATCTATAACATAAACCAAATTTTTTTATTGTGGTTGGGGGATGAGTCACGTTAATGACCAAAGCAGTCTTTGTCGGATGCAGCCTCTTCCTGTGTTTACAACAAACTTGCATGATCTCAAACCACTGGCTTTCTTCATAAATCCTGCTTATGAACCCACGACCCTAGTCCATCAGCCTCCTTATCTCTCCTTCATCCTCCTATCCAAAACCCTTTCTTTGCTTTCTGATTTCACTCTATTCAATTCAATATATCACCCCCAAACCACGCTTTCATTTCTTTTTTTCACCTTTTCCATATTTCAGTTTCATTTCTCTCCCCATCCACCGACTGGTCCCATTGGTGGCATTGTAAATTTTTGTATTTATGTATATAAGATGATAAGCCTGCATCAATCAAGACGCTTAATTAAAAAATAATCAACATTAGAAGAGAAAAAATATATAAACACTTTGTGCGATGTATAATTAGTTATAATCCTAGAGAGATAATACTATAATTATAATAATAATATAATAATAATAATTTAATAGAAACCCTAAAGAAACTATTTTAAAAATTACCATGCTTCTAAAATGTAGATATTTTGAAATTGCGCAATAAAAAGCTTCTATCAAGTAAATTAATAATAAACCAATGTTTAAGAAAACTATAAAAAAATATAAGAAACTGTGGTTTAGAATTAACACCGCCCAGGTGACCATATACCAGTAATGTATCTATAAATACCCAGGTAATCTCAAGACTAAAATATTGTTCCTCAAACAAGACTACACGAACATTTATACACATAACCAAGATCCGTAGGTGAGACCGCAGATATAATGTGCTGCATGTGGTTGAATAAACTTGCATTCAGTCCTACTGTCATGTAGAGTTGCCCATAAATAATGCAGATAGGGGAGCTCAGTGAGATAAATCAAATATACAATCAGTACTGAACCTAATCTATATGGTTGAGAAAACACATTGGCCAAGGGAAGGCCACAATCCACGTCTTCTGTCCACATCAGGCAGTGTACACAGTTAAAACCATCCACAGATGGCTGCTACTAGACACACACACACATAGTACTTACAGCAAGTGTACAATTACACAGCAGCACAGTACACAAGACTAAGCAGACTCTCACACATTGGTGTCTATATCAGATATATATACAATATACTTGTTTTTAATATACTAAACGCTAGACCCTGCAATACAGTAATCTTATAAACACACTTTATATTAAATACATAATATACACTTACAGCACAATCTCAGCATTCTACATAAGTATCCCCAAGGAGGCATTTCATTTTAGACATCAGCCAGGGAGTGCAAATAAATCTAAAAGATGCATTAGGTACTCCATACAAAGCAATTCTGGTGCAAAGTACTAAAAGTGGAGCAATCAGAATAAACATTCCATTGGTTACTATGGGGATTGCAGTGATTTTAAAAATGTGCACCAGAATTACTCTGTAATAAAGACAGATTGGTCTGCCCACACATACATTACATAGCATATGTTTATGATTGAGCAGAGGTGTGTGTATAAAATGCAATACTGCAGCAAAATCTAAAGTAGCAGGGGCATCCCATTGGTTGCTAGAGTAACTGCGCCACATTTAATACTTTTGCACCAGACTATGTCTGTGTACACAACCACCATGGTAGCATAGAAACTGGTAATTACTGAACCTAATTTCATATTGTAGTGTAATCTATTCCCTGGGGTATTCAGTCTAAGAAAGTGAACACAGCCCATGTATTGACACATGTGACGCTTTGATTTGTTATGTGCTCAGTGTTTAGCATTGAACTAGCACCTACTAGCCATAAAGCTACTGGCGGCGGAAGGGTTAATAATCTGTATTATGAAAACCACGGTATTTAAATAGGCTGCTGCAGAACCTCTTCGGACGTCATGATTTTTCCATTTAAGTTAACTGATGTTTTGCATTCCATGCCAAGAGGTTGTGCAGCATCTGATGCTTATGACTCCCAGAAGGCTGGGTGGACTGGGTGGTTCTCATGTCTCTCCATCTGTACAGATGTACAGATATACAGATGTACAGAGTACAGAGGACCCCACATCAAAGCTAATCTGGGTCCTCTGCTGCCCTGACAAGATGCTGTCAACCACTTGCTTATCCCTAGAGCCGCCATTCCTGGCTGAGGGGTGGCATGGCAGGGTAACCTTCGTGGCAGGGTGCTGCACCCATCTCATCACGCTAGGCTACGCTTCGGGTAAATGACAGGACAAGTTGCTTACTTTTGAGCTGCACTGCGCCTCTGTGTCGCTTGTCACTGCGTGTCATGCATCACACCGGCGCTGACTCTGCGCTGCGCTTCCCGGGGCCAGCACTGCTCTCCTCTCGGCACCAATGCACCTCATTTCCCGAGCGATGTTACTCAAGCATCGGAATGAAGAACCACCTCCCTCCCATGTGCTGGAACGCAGCAATCAGCCCCAGAATCCCGCAGACGTCCTGACACTCTCTCTACCGCGGAGGGCTTGGGAATGAGTCAGAGGGAGGCTGCTGTCCGGCCACCTAAATGTCCATCACCGAGCACGCAGATTACTATACGAGATGCAAAGTGACTCCTGCACAAGATGCTGCGTTCCTCCTCCACAGGAGCCGGGGGTGTGCTGGCTGCTCCCCTGTGTGAAGCTCCCCCTGTCACCGCAAGGCAGGCCAATTCACATCCAGTCTATTCCGATACATTGTAGCAGGGACAAGCCCCTGGTCTGTGATTGGATTCCTTATTCTACTGTACAGGTCTCTTAGTCCCACCCCAGATGTCTCTCCACCCGAGATGTCTCTCCACCCGAGATGTCTCTCCACCCCAGATGTCTCTCTCCACACATCCTGCCTCTTCGCATCTCAGACCCTCCACTGACTCTCCCACAGCTCTGTGTAGCAGGAAAACACATTACACGCTTCCATCTGCAAGGATTCGTTTACCAGACACACTGCAAACACTGTATTGTCATTGCTTCATTCATTCACTTGCTGCTTTCCTGCATGTTTTATGACTCAAGGAATAATAATCTCTCGGGTTAATCATAAAGCCAAGAATCACCTGGGCTGTACTTCCTGATTTGTTAATATATAACTTAAGAAACCACTTTCACTTACATGCCAGGAATTGCTGGTAGATTTAGCTTTCTTTCAGTTTTTCTGCATTTCTGATGCATGATCTACATCACTACATGACTACACCAGCTCATTTATTTTTTTATTTTTTAAACTTTAAAGGAAACAAATTACACCAAGAGTAGTCCTCTATATAGTGTATTGAGATAATAAAACCTGCTTCTTATTAATGAGGATAAATAATGATCCACATTCTAAGATCAGGTTAAGACTCCTGTCCCTATGGTGTGCATATAAAGTGTCTATCTCTAGTTCTCTAGTTTTATTACAATAAAGGAGGCAGTAAATTAACAGCATTGTTATAATTGACTATACAAATGACAATAACATTAACGCATGTTAAGACTTACTGGTTCAGAAGGAGGAAATGGACCTGCTCTTTTTTACAATCTGTCAGGGTAAGGATTTTATTGTAGCAATGGTGTGTAGAGGTCGGTGATGTGGAGATCTCAAAGTTAGGGAAGTCATGTGGTTTCTTCAGTAAAAGTGGAGTGTATGTATCTCCAAATTAGTTGGGTTTAGTGAAGTTAGAGTAGGAGATATTCTCACTTACCTGGGCAGGGAATTCTGGAGAATAGGTACAGCACAAAACCCGGGGTACATAAGCCAGAGTGGATGTTGGAGGGGGGCAAGGGGAAAAGAAGGCACAGACAAGTTGTTTGGGGCAATGATGGCACAGACAAGCTGTTTGGGGCAATGATGGCACGGATAATATGTTTGAGGGCAGTCAGAAGCTAGGGCAAAGATGGCACAAACAGCTTGTTTGGGGGTTAGGATGGCACTAATAAGCTGCTTGGGGCAAAGGCACTCACAAGCTTTCTCAGACCCAATGCCCTGATTCTGATTGTGGTGTAATTTCCAGGCAATACCCCTCCTGAACCAACAAAGGTAGGTTGTGTGTGTGTGTAAGTGTAAATAAATATATGTATGTAAGGATGCTGCTGTATGTGTATGTTAGTATTTGTTGTTAAGTATGTTACTGTTGCTTTGTAAGTATGTCACTATGGGTATGGGCATGTTACCGTATGTCTGTATGTAACTATGTTAGTGTGTGTGTGTGTGGATGTCAGTGTGTGTGAAAATATGTTACTGTACGTCTGTGTTAGTACATATGTTAGTTTGTGTATGTAAGTATTTTACTGTGTGTATGTATGTTAGTATGTGTTTAAGTATGTTACTGTATGTGTATATGCGAAAGAGGAGCTTAAGGCATTGCGGGACACTAAAGTCTGCATGCTGGTACAGGATCCTGCAGACGTGAGCAGATATGAGTGAACTTGAGTGGCAGCAAGGTGGTGGAAAAAGTTGTAGATAAGGTAGAGTGTATTTTGAAAAAAAATTGCTTGTATGCGTCATCTTTGTCCCTAAACAGCTTACCTGTGCCATCTCTGTCCCCAAACAGCTTGTCAGTGCCCAAAACAGATTGTCTGTGCCATCTTTGTATCAAAACAGCTTGCCTGTACCATTGTTTTCCACCTAACAGCTTGTCAGTAGCCTCAAACAGCCTA
The DNA here is from genome assembly GCA_009364415.1 of Spea multiplicata. Taxonomy (NCBI): domain Eukaryota; kingdom Metazoa; phylum Chordata; class Amphibia; order Anura; family Pelobatidae; genus Spea; species Spea multiplicata. The sequence goes on along the minus strand of VKOC01048317.1, from coordinate 34,342 downwards.
CCTGTGCCATCTTTGCCCCAAACAGTAGGAAGAGAAAATCCTGGTGGTGTGAGTGGGGTCATCTGGGGTGGGGGGCACAGACCATTTGTCCTGTAAGGGGCTTACAATACAATACATAAATTCAAGAGGTCTGACAAGACGAGAATTGATAGACTAAGACAAACTGATACATTAGGTGGAGAGGCCCTGCTCGCAAGCTTACAATCTTGAGGGAATGGGGTGACAAACATAAGGCACAGAGAGGTAGTGTGGTGGTTGTATCAGTGACAAGGAAGTTCTAGCAGCTAAGGTGGTGCGGCTTCTCAGAAGAAGCGAGTTTTGAGATGTTTCTTGAATGTTAGGGTGAATGCTGAAGGTTCGGTGGAAGTAGATTCCAGAAACATTGAGCAGCCTGAGTGAAATCTTGTAGACGGGAAAAGAAAGAGGTGATGAGTGAGGAGGAGAGCCTTAGCCCATGGGAAGAACGCAAGGATCGAGTAGGAGAATATTTGCTTATGAGGGCAGAAATGTATGGAAGAGCATTGTTCTGGAGGGCCTTATATGTTAGTACCAGCATTTTAAATTTAATTCTAAAAGGTAATAGGGAGCCAGTGGAGAATTTCACAGAGTGGGGAAGCAGAAGAGGGGCGGCATGAATGGAAGATAAGCCTAGCAGCAGCATTTAGGTCAGGCTGCAGAGGAGAGAATCGAGACAGTGGAATGCCGACCAGAAGAGTGTTGCGGTAGTCAAAGTGGAAAATAATAAGGGAATGAACCAGAGTTTTTGTGGATTCTTGGGTGAGGAATGAGCGGATGCAAGAGATGTTTTTAGGTGCAATGTGAGGGATGAAGGAGAGGTTGGACTCAAGGATGACCCCAAGGCTTTGGGCCTGGTTAGTAGGAAAGATAGTCGTGTTGTTAATGGTGATACAGAATTCAGGTACTGGGGTGGAGATGGAAGGAGGGAAGATAATGAGTTCAGTTTTAGAAAGATTAAATTTTAGGTAGCATTGTGAAATCCAGATTTGGGTATCATCTGCATATAGATGATACTGGAGGCCAAATGAGTTGATTAGTTTGCCAAGAGATGAAGTATAAAGAGAGAACAGCAGAGGGCCAAGTACTGAACCTTGGGGGACGCCAACCAAAGTGGAAGGGCTGATTATGTCAGAGAATGAATGTATGGTGTTAGCATGAATATATGTGTGTTAGTATTTGGCATTAGCATGTGTGTGAGTGTCGGTGTATGATGTGAGCATGAGTTTGGGTGTTAGTGTATATGTGTTGGAGCGTCAGCGGTGAGTCTAGGTCTAGTGGTGCCTGTTAGGGGGGAGAGGAAGAGCAGGAAAAATAATGTGTGTATACGTAAGTGTACAGTGGTAGAGTGAATGGGTGTTAAAAGGAGGTTGTGTTGTATGGATGTTAGTTATAGGGGGGCTTAAAGAAAGGCTTATATGAGACACCTCAGGTGATGAGGCAATATGTAGATATTGGTCCATTGGGCATTTGCACAGTGTGTCTACAAGTTGGTCAAGACCAGAGGCTTATAGAAAGGATGATGAAGCCGAGATGGTGATACTACAAATATTTACAAAAATATGTTAAAGTTGAGTAATATAGACATTATATACACACTTTGTACAGTTATATTTTTATACATAACCCCCAAAGCAAAAGGGAATTTATTTGATAATGTGCTCTTCTTATGTGCTTGAAGACCGACAACAAATATATTCCCGCACTATATTCTGTATTAACCATATATTTCCTTCAAAAATGTATGTTTTCATTCAATTTTTTATTATATTGTAAATACAATCTTATTGGGTTATAGTAAAGTGTTTTTTAAAGTGTTTTTTATGAGCTTCACTACCATCAGAGCTTCTGTTTTCCCTTTTTGCAAGGATACTGATCATGGACACTCACATCTTAAATCTAATAGTAAATTGGTCAAAAAGTGTCCAGAATTTAGAGTGGCAGAATTAGAGGCAGTAGAGGAAAGTGAAGTTACAACAGAAAAAAAGAGAAGACATCTTTTAAAATACAAAATAAAGCTGTGTCAAAAGTTCAATATATCACCAGGTTTATATACACAAGGTTTGCAGTTGTGACATTTGGTTTATAAGCCAAGGCATGTCAATGGCCATCTTCTGCAAACCGTGACGAGAAACTTGTTCCACAGATATGTGAGACATACGATGCATACTTTTTTTTATATATATATGTAAGCACACTCAAACTGCTGAAAACCACTTCTCTTTTACCGTTCCACTAAGTTTCAGATTCCGAGAAAAAGCATGTTTACCTGTGGTTGAACTGCCTATATACCCTGGTCAGCCATAACATTGTGACCACTGACAGGTGAAGTGAATAACATTGATAATCTGGCTATTATGGCACCTGTCAGTAGAAGCAGGAAAAATGGGCAAGCTTTAGATTTTTTGATGAATTTTGCAAATTATTTGTTTTTCCTTTTGCTCTTTGGGGTTCACGTGCCATGAAGCCTCCTGTTCCCTGATGTAGCCTACCTATGCCAAGAAAGAGCCATGAACACGCAGCCTACTTGGCTCAATTGCTGCCGCTCTTGCTAAAGTGCCGGCTGAGCCGCTCATTTGATCCCTGTTCGCACAGTATAGGGGGGCTCCCAGCCAACACACTCACTGCCCAGCCCGGAGTCTCCCCGCCCTCCCCAGTGACTGATGCCAAAAGTTAGGCGGGGCTAAAAACGCAAGGCGCGGAGCGCCATCATTCTGTGTGTTCATGGAGAGGGAACACCAGCATGTGACATGTGACATGTTAATATACACATGTCATATGCAGATCTTGAGTCAAGTGATGAAATTCTTCTGTGCATTATTGATGGTGCTTTATGGAGTTGTGCAAAAACAATAAGCTTATAGGCTATGCATTGGAAAACTAGGTTGTGTATAATGCTGTACCTTGGAAAGTATATTTCACTGTCAGAGCCTCTCAAAAAAAACCCTGTTAACTACACCAAAACTAGGTATTCAGAGGACAGGTCTGTATTATTTAAATAGAAGGAAAATGTGCATGGAGGTCAGCAGGGGTTCTCATATGTGCCAGTAAATAGATCGGAAACAGGAAGAATTGCTTCACAAAAATGTGAACTTCGCTGACATAATTGATATATATATATATATATATAAACATTTTTCCTGCAAATGTAGGCAAAAAGGAAACAGAACTATTTAAAATTAAATTACCTTTATTAAGTAGTTATAGTAGTTCATAGATGTTATATTCAAATGTTTTATATGAAGGATAAACATATGTGAACATTTATCCACCAAACTTTTATATGCCATATAAACATATCTCAACATTTATCCAAAAAGTGTTTGTTTTTTTCAAATTCGGTTATATATAACTACCTAAAATTATTTATGTTTAAACACCTACTTAAACTTTACTTTCAAATATATTTACATTAGTGAGGGTAACATTTCATACGAATCAGATTAGGTTTGTGCCATGGTTTATTGGTATGCCTACGCGCTTCAGTTTTACAGCTAGTAATGTAGAATAGATAAACACACTGTTCCATTTGAGAGGATAGACCCTCTGTGAACTAATTCATTTTTCAGTCGGTGACGCCATCTTGTGAGTGGCGGCAACATCATTTACTTGCTGGCACTTGTGGTTGCTCTTCGGGCCGATGCAGCTGTTTAACAACAGCCCTTACATGTATGGGCTTTGTCATTAAGGGGTTAAGAAAAATACACCATATGCTAAGTTAACGCTTCCATATGTCTTTTTTAACCAGCTTTTTTTTTATATAAAATACCACATTGCTACCCTACCAACAAATCAATTGCTTAATCCTACTTAGCTCCATGTATTTTCTTTCCCTTATACTGTCTAATCTTACCCCATTTTTACGGTACTCTTTAATCCCTGTGGACACTAGCCTAGCATTATTGTTCTTTGTGTTATCATTCATATGGTTTCTGTTTTATTGTTTGTTGTGCTTACCCGTCTTTAGAGGCTATAAATGTGCCAAAGTTGTATTTAATTTAATATAAAACCAAGCTATTAAATGTTGCTATTAAATGCGGCACCAATAGTGAAAACATTAATTGATCTCTCTAGTATGTTAAGCAAATAAATCTTGGCAGATATTTAATCTTATTCTTTCCTCTGATTTAATCTCACACGGAGACGTTAAAGAAGTTTTAACAGTTTCTATGACAATAACCAAAGTGTCGGCTTTCATGTCACTTGACAATTAAGTGTTCCCTGCAAATTTACTTGATTAAAGAATAATGTGGGCATTCAACAATACTGGGAACAATGTTTCTAATCCTACATTTAGTTACCATGTGTTCATTTTAGGAGCGTAAGTGGAATTTCACCTTTAACATCGCATCACAGATCATAGAATTGAGGTCACTTTAGTATGCATTGCCCTTCACTTTTTTTTTTACTCTTTATTTTTTTTGTGACATCGTATATGCATTCCAGTTTATAACCACAAATTGTAGCAAGTGATTATTGCTTTCTGAGAAGTTTTCATAAATAGTGAAATACTCGGAAATAAGCTATGGCTTTCCATTTTTTTGCTTTTTTTCCATCCAATTTATCTGCTGACCAAATCAAATATTTTCTCTAACCCTATGCATTATTGATATCTGGAAGGATAATATATTGTAATTTCTTTAATGGAAAAAAGGTAAGAAAAAAACTTCATGTTCATGGAAACGGAATTTATATATGTTATCTGCAAGAAAGTTTCACATTTTGTTTGTAATCCAATAAAAATGGGTCTTAACAATTGAACTTGGGTTAATTGAGAGATAATGGGTTTTCAGAAATAATTAATAATGAATCTGTGTATATTAGTAAATTTTACTTGGATGCCAATGTCAGCAGCGATTCCAGTTAAATTAAGAATGAAAACAGGCTTCCCTGGTGGTATTTCCTTCCCTGTCAAACTGTAATGCCTGGAGCCTTTTCTTGCCCCAGGGCATCTTTCAAAACATCATGATATAATGGGAAATCATTTTCACAAACCTATTGACTCCTGACATATGACACGGAGTCTTCCTGGAAATACCAAAATAACAAGTCAGCAACTGTTAATAATGAAAAGTATGCATTATAATAAGACTGATGACAAACCTTTGGAACTATAACACTGAAATAAAAAAGGTAAACAACATGGTTGACAAACAACATACTATTTTAATCTATTAATTAGTAAGTTATACTAATTCCATTGATATTTTCTTTTACTTTTACTTTTGAAGCATTCTGGTTTACATAGTCTGATTAATGATTTTGCAAATATATAATATTATTACGCTTATATTTGTATATTATAGTAGTAGTAGTGTCGTCAAGGGAAACATGGGAGATCTGGCTTTAATAAAACTGAAAATTTCCCATTGAAAATAGAAAAACGTTCAATGGTTTTCTTAGACAGAAATGAAATGTAAAAGTACCCCTGTAATTCTGTTTCTTGCTAAGGGTCGGTGGGCAATGCGTTCACAGATACTGTACTCAGAATTCTATCAACCCTTATTATTCATTTATTGAAAATAGAATGTGTATTATGGTTAATGACATACATAACAGATGGACGCTTCATCTCCCTATATTTATTTACATCTGTTTTTCACAAATTTTACAGAAAGTACACCAATTACTCAATTGTTATTCTTGAATTTCCACTATGCTCTGTTTTTAACTTTAGGTGACTTTAGGATCACAAACGCCAATATGAGGTATTATCTACCAGTCCCCGGCCTTTCATACTCACTTACTTTAGACATATTCCTACTTTAGGCATATCTTATTTTAAATAAACATGGATATTCTCATTGTTTCATTGTTTGCTTATTCATATATATCTCTATATATATATATATATCTATATATATATGTATATATTTATATTTATATATAACCTTTGCACGGAGAGCAATGTTCCAACAAGGTTGCCAGAATAGACTGTAACAGCCTCTCCTTAATGACGTACATGAGATAAGTGATAGGTTAACCATTAATCGTGTACCTTATGAAGATGTTATAGAACCTACAAATATCAAGCCAACACCCGGTAAAAGTAACTACACAGAGATCATCAAATACCAAATATTATCTTTATGGGAAGATTTATCATCAAAAAGTACTATCATCCTATAAATTAATTAAAATGTATATTGTTGCTGCAAATTGTACTGCAATATTTCAGTTTCAGTACTTTTTATAACAGGAAAAGTTTACATTGTTGCTTGGACTTGGTAAACAAATTGTGTATTGATTGATACATCATCTACGTTAACAGTAACATTTATACTTGTACTGTAAAACAGTTTAAATAGGCAAATTTATTATAATTTAAAAAAAAACACATTTACCACTAACTTCCTGTAGTCTGCTAACAGTACAGGCACCGGAAGGGTCCACAAAGAGCTGTCAGATCCTGTCAGAGGCGTGAATCTGACACGTGTAATGGTTAAAACATTTCTATTTATATAAGAGATGTTTTATTGCACACAGGTATGAAAAAGAGCCCCATCTGTTTCATGACCCTATGGCTGTATTAGTATGTCCATAAAAATAGCGTTAAGATGACCGTTTAGCGGTAACAGTACACAAAGTGCTTTTTCAGGCATTGCATGGGTGTCTCACTTCAGCAGGAGCCGGCATCACTCGCTCACTCGCTCTCTTCTTACTGACAGCTCTGGTGTAATCACACAAGAGTTTGTACACCTTCACTGTTTGAATGGCTGATAGATTATCTGCAGATGAATCACCTCTGGCTAAATAGCGTTAGCTACCTTGTGCACAGGGGAGGGCCTACGGTTGGTGGCGCCTGGGTGGAGTGCTTCTTCCGGCTTCTCTAGTAACTAGAACACAAGCACATACTTACAGGCAAACTCGAAGCAGCACCATAAGCTTACACACATATATAAGCTATCTCCCTCGCTCATCCCTGACACTCTAATACCGTATGCTGACATATACATGCTCACTACCATTAACGCCATTTATTAACACCCCCACATGCTGACATCAAATACTAACACACACATAAGGCAAGGCAGCTAGACAAACCATCCATTACCTCCGACATATGGAGCACCACTACAGGCAGTGTAGGCTGCCATAAGATTGCCGAGCACTTTAACTGCAGTGTGAAGGCAAGACATCAGGGAGGAGCATGAGTAGACAGGTCAACTCCACCATTGTCTACCTCACAATGTAGTCACCCGCTGAACCTCCACCCTGAACATGATGGAGTGGACTCTAGAGCAGTAGTGGAGTCTTCGCTCCATGTCCTCTGAGCAGATCTATCTATCTATATCTATCTATCTATCTATCTATCTATCTATCTATCATTATTTGTGACAGTGTTGCCCTGGGGACCCATCTGGTCTTCAACTCTCAGGAACAATGTGATACACTCATTCCCAAAGATTAGAGGAAAATGAGAGAAAGAGGGACCTGGGACATAAAAAGAGGGACTGCTTTCCCTAAAGAGCACCACATGGGAGGTATACAACTTCTAAGCCCCAGGCAGTTTAGTTTTAGAGTGTGGCTTATTTTCTAGAACTTTACCTCCCTTAAAATCTACTCCCCTCATGTACATTGTTTACTTGTTTTATTCAGAGGTCCCTTCTTCAGATGTAACTGGAATGAGAGTGAAGGAACGTAAACATTTTACCTCTCATTTCGTTTGTCATTCAATCTGAAGAACATACCTCAGACCCTGGAACCTTATGCAATTGTATATTTTGTACTAAGCAGCAACATTTGCATAAAATTATCATTTAAACATAATAGGTTTGTATACTAACCACATCATTTTAGTGTCTGTGATTACATTATCATAAAAATCCACTTTTCAAGTATAAATATCAACTGCATTGTAAGTGCACCAAACATGACCCCTACAGGCAGATCAGTAGGAGGCTGCATTTTTAAATTGGTTCCAAAAAAACAGCGAGGGATTCCTTTATATTAAGTGTATTGTTTTTATTCTTCAAATAATAATAACACCTAAAGCATATATACCACCCACAATCGACAACAACTAAAGAATTTAGACTCTGAAAATATTGCTTTTTCATGTAAATTCTGCCAGGATCAGCAAGTCTCCTTTGTCCTTGTTAAATGTTGAGGTTAACAAACCCAATATAGGGTTACAAATATCTACACTCGAAATTCTATGTTATCCTATAATGACCAATTTCATATGTAGGATCACATCTGCATACCTCCCATGTGTCCCTCTTCAGGAGGGAGAGTCGCTCGTTTGGCTCTAAATCCCCCAATCCCACTTTCCTCCCCTGATGTCTCTCTCTTTTCTCAGAATGTTAGGTGGGTATGACTGTATTTCAATGGGCTGATGACCATCTGAGGAATAAAAAAATATATACAATTACCTATACATGTGGAGTATGTATGTAATCTAGACAGGCATCTGAATATATTTTGTCGATTTTCGTGCACTTGCACATAACCAAACAAAAACTAAAAAAATAATAAGGCTAACTTTGGCAAAGAGTGGTGGCCAAATGGTTGAATAACACGAGCCTAGAAGCTCCCAGTAAAATATCCCAGGTTGTCTTCTTTCCAGAAATATGCACTTTTTAGGTTATTTATTGTTTAATTTGTTTGTGATTACTGTTACAAACAAAATACTAACTGTGAAAAAAAAAAAAAAATAACAACTTTGAAACAGTAATAAATGCTGTCTAATATTTGCCCTATAGTTGGCTCACAGATATAGTAATTCTTACATATCTTACATATTCTTACAAAGGTATTTCCAAACTCAACACACTAAAATGAAAATATTTTGGTCAACTCAGCTACTTTAGTCACAATCATCATATCAAAACCATACAACAATATGGTGCTTTTTCTCATTTTTTTGATATATTATTATTATTTAGATGCTGAGTTGTACATCTAAAAATGGCTTCGACAAAATATCCGTCCTTGAAAAAATGATGTATAATTTGTATGGCTGCAGTAAAAACAAAAAGGGGATTCCTACCTAAACAAACATAGTGTAAAAACATATAAAAAACTGTAGGTTTCTGGGTACAAAGTAAAAAAGGGATTAAAGATGTCTCTGACACAAGGAACTTCAGATCAGCAAACAAGACTTAATTATCACTTATAATCGCTTTAACGTTTCTATACAGATGTTTCATTCACAGTAAAACGTAAAACACAAGATTTTGAAGGATGCTTTTCCTTTAAAAGCAGCCGTATCGGATTGCATACATCCTGAGGAAGAACTGCCGTGTGCAAGAAGAATGACTCCGGATCCTCTCTTCATTTTTCTCTTGAATTTTGTAACCATGGCAACGTGGTTCTAAAGATCAGGGTTCAATTACTGGGAACATTTATTGCTTCTGCTGGTTCAAGGTTCAGTTGGAAAACCAGCAACAATATTAAACCTAGTTTCACTTCCCACCCAGGAGTGCCTTTCCAAGTAGCCTTTGTCTATGTCTTATTGGGCAAAAACAAATCAAACAAAGACAATAATCACTGAAATCTTAAGATGCCATCATTATTGAAGTCGTTATCATTCACTTCTGGTTTTGTTCTAAGTATTGGATCGTTTGCAGTTATTTGCACATGTTTAGGAACGCAAGAATGGGTGACAAGCAGCGTCCACTTCAAGGGAGCAAATTACTCTGGATATGCATATATAAGATATGGCCTGTTTCAAGCGAGGCATGAAAAGAAGGTCACCGAAGGCGTTGGACTTGACCAACAACCAGCGAACTTCCAAGGTAAAGTATTCCCTTTTACTGGTCATAATGTCCATGTGTGTGGGAAACTATGGCAGATTATAGCAATGGAATATAACGTCGACTTTACTACCAAACACAACATTCTGTTGTACTAAAAAATTATTATTTTTATTAATTTGAAAAGCAGAAAATCAAATTTTACTTGAAACTAAATTGTCCGTAAAACATTACATAATAATATAGGTAAACTTAACCCACCAATATGTTTCTGTTTGGCTGTCTTTTTTGTATTTAATAAGCAGCAGAGTTTGAAAACCTTTTCCTCTCTCTTAACATTCTTTTCAATGTCTCGAAGGGTTTAAAAAGAATGTTAAGATGTTACAATGTGCGTGATACTACCAGGTATTGTAAGTAATGCTTAGGTATTTCCTGATTTTTTCAGTACGCTTGTGAGAAAAAACATCCGTTCAATAAGTCAATAGGTAAAATAACGACTAAATATTAGATGCTACATGCAGGAATACTCGGTACATACAGTCGTCCTCTATGATAAATGGCAGTGTATCCAAATTAGTATATTTAAAATTGATAATTTTTTTTTTTTTTACTTTCTGTTCTGGTCTGTGTCAATTATTTTCAATTTGTAGTGAAAAATAAAAGCGTTTGATCGTTCTTATGCCATGTAACATGTTCCAGAACATTCTGCATTAATCTCCTAATTATGCACATGTTTTGTTCCATCAACATTTAAGGTGTCGTTCCTCTTATACGAAACATTAATTGCATACTCTAGCACACGGGTGTCCGACCTGCGGCCCTCCAGCTGCTGCAGGACTACATCTCCCATAACGTTCTTTCAGCTAAGGGGCTGGCTGAGTAGTATGGGAGATGTAGTCCGGCAGCAGCTGGAGGGCCGCAGGTTGGACAGCCCTGCTCTAGCATGTAACACAATTAAACCTTATCAGACTTGTCAGTTTATTGTTTTCTTTAAAGGTTAAATCCCACTAAAAACCCAAAGAAACATTTAAGAAACATTTTCAGTTTCTTTAGCAACGATCTAAAAGTGCTTGATTTTGTGTCAAATGACATTAAAACAAAATAATGCAAAATATGAATCAGGCAAATTTTCATTTGGTTAGATAATTATTTTGTTTATGGGCATTCAGCATCTCGAAAGCTGCCCCTTAAAACACTTTCATTTGATCTATTTGATTTTTAGAGGTTTGGAGTGATGGTATCGTGTGTCTAGTGGTTTATATATATATATCACTTATCTGCATTTTGTAAGAGTAATTAATTCATTTAACTATTTTCTGATTTCAGTTTTTGAAAAGCTCACTGGAAACGACGCGCAGAAAATCATCCACATACTGATTATATTGTTTCTAGTCAGCGGCCTACTGTTTTCTTTCATGGGCTCTGTGACTACTTGCTTGAACATCGTTAGCAACCCGTATTTGACGTACCTGGGCCCTATTGGTGTTTACATATGCACGTCGATAAATGGTAAGTATACACAGAGCTTATTTATAAAGTGCTCTTACAGACAGATTTTCAAGATATCAACATGGTTTACACTCTGCTGACGTGGTTATTCCCTTTTGATGGTTATGAATAATACATACACATAGCCAGAGGCAGAACTACTATTGATGCACCCCATGTGAAGGTAGAGTGACCAGATGTCCGGTAGAATGATCCCCTGAAATCCCCTTGAAGCTTAAAATCCAGCATAACCAAGACAACCTATATAATGATGTTTACTGATTAAAACAATTCATCTGTAATTGATAAAAAATGATAAAAGTTTAAGGTATTATACATTCATTGTCCCTATTATTCATCTCTCCCCTGTTATTAAGATGCTGATTGTTGTTGATTGGTTGAGGCAGCCTTTGTAAGGTGGGATGAGGAGAAGGAAGGTCACTTCATGATAAGAAATTCAAGTTCTGTAACTTTTTACTCTTTACCACGCATTTTCATACAATGTGCATTCAATATTACTCATTTTTACATAAGATTTAAAAAAAACTCCAACATTTTATAGTCAGATAAGAGGAATTGTATTGTGTGTAAAGAACACTCCTCTTGACAAGGATGCATGAGGCCTTGACAACATACATATACTTGAGGTATATCTACCTAGTTTGTGTCATCGGAGCTAGGTTTATTTTATTAGAAAAGGGTTGGAAAAAGTTGTAGAAAGACAAAGAAGGATAAAAAATAAGATAAAACCACACGCGAAAACTATTATTATTATTATCATCTTTTATTTATATAGCGCCAACAGTTTACGCATCGCTTAATACAATACATAAATTCAAGGGGTATGACAAGACAATAATTGACAGACTAAGACAAACCGATACATTAGGTGGAGAGAGCCCGGCTCGCAAGCTTAAACTAACATATTTATCGTGGGTCATTGGGTCAATACATTTAGAAATGTTTAAAAATTGCTTCGCATAAGATCTACTTCTTTTTTTTTCCCACAGGCATTTGTATTCTACTCGCAATGATTTTATTTGCATCAAACACAGAGCTTAACGGGATGCCAAAGTACCTTGCAGAAATAATAGACAATAGTGACGATCAGTATTTTGAAACTCGAAACACATATGGATACTCCTACTGGCTGTTGCTCCTCAGTTTATTTTTAAATATTGGCACCATCGGCGTGATTTATTATTACCAACACGCAAGATACAGCAAGCAGAAAGAACAAGAAAGACCACTGGAAAACGCATCCAAGGATGTGATTTTATTTTGAACAACGAATGCCAAAAGGGATGGACTGCATCTAAAAGCTGTGGGCATGACTGATTATTTAATAGCTTTTTATTGTCTTTATCACCAGCCTTTCAATAAAACAGCAGGCTTTTCAGGAGAAGATTGTTCTAGCAGATAAAATTGCAGCTTTAGTGCTCATATAACAGTCTCTTCTCCCATGATTACTAGATGTTAGATTTAAGAGCCTCTGTAAGTAAGAATGTATAACATTTTCCCGGGAAGCCTACAGATATTGATGACTATTGTGCGCCAGCATTGGTAAAAAAAGGTCACAGAACAGCACAGCCTGAAATATATCAGGCACATCTTTCTGTAGGATGTATCTGCTGGTGCGGACTTCTGGAAGACAGGCTCATAAACATACTTGTAAGATTAATCATACACAGGCATAGTATAATATTTACTTGGGGAGCAGGCGATCATAGAGGGAGCTGATGAGTTTATAATTCTGAATAGTACTATTATGTGATTCCGTATTACAGTATTGATCTTTATAATGCATATCTGGATAGGGCCTTCAAAATAGTTGTAGTGCTGTCACTTAACCATACGTATTTGACTTGAATGCCATTTTAAAGGGTTCTAACTGGGACATTCCCATTTGGTGACTCAGAGGTCTCCCCCTCCTGCTCCATATAGGTGCCCGGAGGGGACGAATCTTGGTCAGGAGGATGTGCTGTGTCTCATTGTATTCACTTTTGTCATTTGGGGTCATGTTTAAGCCAAGGTTTTTAGTTAATTATACTGACATCGGAGACATAAGATTCATCATCTATTTGATTCCAAGGTAGTTTGGGAGACATTGTATTGGGATTTTAGGTTACTATATATACTTTTCGATCACCTTTATCAATTACGGTGATACTTGAAGGTCATTTTATAATGATGTTTCCAAATTTTAACAGATTTTGTCATATCATACTTTTATACTTATATTTACTTAACTGCTTATATACTGATATATAATTATACTTTTATAACCTCCCCTGCCCTCATACATACAACCATCTCAAATTATAGCCCCATCATACCTCCAACTAAATGTTTATAGGTGCAGTTCTTAGTTTACGGAATCTTGGATGGGGTAGAACAATAAAGAGTGTGATGGCAGGGGAGAACTAATTAGTCTGTCCTGTTCTTAAATACCGTTTTACTAATTAATCCTTAGGGATAGCTTTATGAATGTCCTAAATATTCTTGTAATCCATTACTCTGTTAGCTTGTTCTACCTCTACTGGATGTTGATTCCACATCTACTACCATTTAGCTAAAGCAGAATTTTCTCAGAAATATTATCCATAACCAATTTTGCAATTAGGGAGATGGGCTTTATGCACAGATTATTTTGCTTGCACTCCACTTTCTACTCTCTCTTATATCCATTTTCCTGAGGTCAATTTTTATCATTTTCACATTTCAAATAATTAAAGAATCAACATAGAATTTGACAACAGATAAGAACCATTCTGCTCATCTAGTCATCTAGTCTAGTCTATAATGGGTTTCCCAAACACTCTTTTGTCAGGTCCTTTAATGAGGAAAGCTATCCCATGCCTGTTTAAATTAGGAGACTGTTCTCTGGGAGAAGTACAACTTCCTTATGTTACATCTAGTTACATCATGGTCTAGTTTTTGACCATGACCTCTTGTTTTAACATTGGTCTGCTTTCAAATAAGCTTGCTTCTTGTACTTTGTTAAATCCCTCTAAGTATTTAAATGTTTCTATTGCATCTCACCCTCTCTCTTCTTTCCTCCAAGCTAAATATATTAAGAACCTTTAACCTTTCCTGATTTCTGTCCTACGAACTACTTACTGTTTATGTAGCTCTCCTCTGAACTAGGGTCTCCAGAACCGCATGTAATACTCCAGATGAGGCTTGACCAGAGATTTGTGAAGTGGCAGAACCATCTCCTTCTCCCTGCTACGAATGCCTCTCCCTATGTAATCCAGCATCCTGCTTGCTTTTTGAGATGCTTCATTGCATTGCAACCTTTAAGCCATCAGACTGACTAAACGGTGATCCCAATGTTATATTCCGCCTTGGGACTTTTACGTCCCAAGTGCATTATTCTACATTTGTCAACGTTAAACTGCTGCTTCCACACTCTCTACCACTTGAGAGTGGTACTTACTTAAATTATGAATAAATGTCTACCCTGTTGCACACCTGTTGCACACCTTTGGATCATCTGTAAAAATATATAAAAATGCCCATAATCAGCTAATTATTATTTATTGCTTTATGAAGTGTCTTAATGTTCTGCAGTGCTGTACAATGGGCCTTAAGTACAGATACGATCAGGTCTGGGTCAAGGGTGGGCTTCTGTCCCAGTGTTTAATGAGGAAAGCAGGTTGCATCTGTCCTTTAGTGGTGCAGATTTCTTTCCTATGTTCATGTTAGTTATGGTGCTGGAAAACAATATAATATAACCACCATCACTAATAGACACTGATCTGTTTCTCCTAATAATCATTTTGTATTTAGGGCAGGCCAGGACTGGCCATGTAGCCCACCAGACAAAGGTCCGGTGGGCTGCTGGCTGACATCCCAGCAAATTCCCCTGATCTGCCACCACAGCTGTGGTGTCTGGCCAGTGGCTGGGTATGTCCAGTCGCACATTACTTGTGCATAAAGGCGTAGAAGGCAGCCACACAAATCCAGCCGTAGCAGTACTTCCGCCATCAGGCAGCCATTGGTCTTAAAGTGCCAGGGTTGCTTCTCTCTGCAGTCTGGTATGGTGTATGGGTTTACAGCGGAGCGTGATGCCCTGCTGCTTCATTCCCCTGTCTAATGTTGCCTTGTGCATTTTGATTGAGCCTCTCTCCAGGTACTGGTTCCTACCACCTGGTTGTGCAAAGTAGACTCTCAGTTTATTAATGGTGTCCAGACTCATGATGTCTGGCCGTGACTTTAACTAAAGCCCACCTTTAAGACTTTACTGGAGAATCGCTCTTTAAACACAACTCTCGAGGTTTGCAGTGAAAGTTTTGTTGAACTCTGGCCATTGAAGACTGCAGACACACGCACCACAGCTTCACAATAATACTTGCTACATTGCTCTGCATGTTAATTGCGTGACTTCATGCTAATTAGGGAACCCCTACAACTTTTTCAATGTAAGGTCCTTTGAGGACTAAGCTTGGCACATCCATGGTATCCAGGGGGGCAAGTGCACTTCTTTGTTTATATGCCAGGACTACTCATTTCGAGGACCTTTCACTAACAGAGACATCTGCTCTTGCATGTTTTGTTTAAAAACAAAAACCTACAAGCTTTGTTCCTAAAGCCAAGCTCATTTCAATATTGAGACGTGCAATCGTAGTCTTTTCACTGAGCTTCCCATTAGAATGCAAATCATAAACAAAGTTTTTGCTGACTTAAACCCTTGGAGATTAGCATTTCTGAAATAAGAAGAGCTGGAAGGGAATCATAACGAAGATATTGCTTTGACATTGATCTTCTACTTTGAACATGGAGCGTGTGTTTTGTTTTAACAGTTCTGAATTATATTTAAGACAAAATTATTATGTAGATTGCATTTGCTTGGAAGCTTATACACCCATGAGTATTAGAGTGGACTTGCCTTTGTTAACATTAAACTTTTATTTCTTTTTACTGCAACATTAATGCTTTCTAATAATAATAATAATGACTATTCTACAGCACTAATATGTAAACCCTTGCCATGTAGGGGGTTTCACCTGTAAGAAAATGGCATGTTTTTAACTTTCCAGCAAGGAAAACCATTACTGAAACATGCAAACAACCAAACCCCCCAAAAAACCCAAACCGTAAAATATGATGTCACAGCAAGATATTGGGAAATGAGTAATTGAGTAAAATGGTGTGGGGTGGACTGATCCATGACAATTTATCAATGTCCCACTCTGGTATACTAATACTAGAACATGTGGCATCATGTACAGATGTGCCTGTATTACATCACTGGTAGCGTGATGTCATGGCTTGACCACATAAAAACGTAACATACAACCTGTCATATCCAGCCGCCTGCCACACTTACATCATAAGGCCGCTGCCAGACTACCCTGTAGTTGTGATTGTCCCATCACATCTAAAGCAATTGGCAGCTATGGCAATCTAGCCATATCAACTCACTTCAGTTTGTATGTTTTAGTGTTAATCTGAACTACATACATAGTTATGACAGATTATAATAATTTGACTCTAGTCTGCCCTTTTTGAACCACTCTTTACTTCCTTGTACTTTAGGATAACTTTATGCACATCCCATTGTTTCTTAAATTCCTTTATTGATAACGATCATGGTAGTGGTGAAAATAAACCATAAAATGGTTCTAGGAACCTGTATATTTAAAAACTGAAGTGCTGTGCGTTTGGTGCCTTTTTACCCATTTTGCTTATTTTTCCTCCTGAGTGGGAATGCAATCGACAAGAACACCATGGTTTTTAATGGATTTTAATATTTTAAATACACAAAATATTTAATTAGTGTTATAACATATTTTAATGTTTTGGGATACGAATAGTGATTTTTTCCCCCAGCAGTACTAAAACTCCAAACATGTAATATTTGATATTTAGTTTGTGTTGATTCATTTTTGCACTGTAGGCAAAGTGCCATCTCGTGGTTGGGAATAGATATCACATTGTTTTACATTACGTCACACCCAAATTACCCTAATGACAACTGTGTCTATACAGTAACATATTTAACATTGAATAATTTGCGTCGCTATAACTAGAAATTATAAGGAATGCAACAACTTTTAATATATATATATATATGTATATATGTACCTATATGGTTCAATGTCATCTACAACAGTTGGTGAGTTATTTCCATGCTGTGTTGCTGCGTTGCCACTAGACATACTTTGCCGTAATTATTTAAATTATTGTTTTAGCTGAGTTCCATGTTCCATGCCTCGGGGTGACAATAAGTATGACCACTTTGGTCTAGTTCAGACCCCTCTTCTTCACCTCTCCTTCACCGCTCCAAGGTTCCTGGAAATTAAAAAGCGAACACACAATTGAGGACTGTCATCACAAAGCATGCAATTTTACACGTGTGTCGCAATGTAATCATCATGGTGTATGTGAAAGAATGAGTGTGGGCAGGACACAGTATTTCTCTATGAAAATTCTTAGAGAAAGTGCCATTTAGTAAATATGGGCAAAAGTTTTCACCCACCTCAACTTATTAGGATTACAAGTTTCCTGCAGCTTGACTCGTTAGTATTTGGAGATTTGTAAGGGAGAAGTCTAGGCAAGCGTCTTCTGAAAACATCCAAGGACCTAAATCTAAATTTAGATTTAAATTAGAAATTTAGAAGCTCTAGGAACTGTATGTGTAAAAGTCAAGTTTGAGATGAAATAAAAGCAAGACAGGGGAGAATTTCTGGGCTGACAAAAGAAACAGGAAAAGAATCTCAGGCAGTTCTTGGAGTGCCATGTGGGAGAATGCAATGAAGCATGACTCACAGTATAAAAATAATTATTGTTTGGAGAAATTTGCGGAGTTTAGCTAATTTAGATTCACATAATTAGCTGAGATTTCATAATCTGAATAACAGCAAGAGAGAAAAATACTAAAGAAGTCTCCAATATTAATAAATCCTGTCTTTATGTATAATTTGATTGGCAGTAATAACACCAGTATTGTATTTTGGGATGATGCCTAGTAATTTAATAGTCTTCCTGGATTTTCTAAAAAGTTTTATTTTTACCCTCATGTCACCAAGTAAATGTATTATATGTTGGCTGCATGACAGCAATATGGTGGTGGGTTTATTCCTTCATTTTAATAGTGCTAAATTTATGATTTAATATTTATCATAAATTTAAAGTAAACCTTCTTAGATATATTCTTAAAAGTGATCAGCTAATAATATCTTGTAGTGATTTTAAGGAAGAACAAGGAAAGCATCCTCATCCAAAATTTATAGAGATTTGTGATTGTGATGTTACTGTGACTTGCCAGTATCTTCCAACTTACTAATCAGGTTTCTACAAGTAGGTCTCATAAGGTTAATTTAATTTATTCATATAGCGCCAGCAGATTCCATAGCGCTGTTACAACATAGTCAGTAGAATATAAATCAGGTTGAAGAAGACAGTCAGCTTTAATCCTTTTGCAGAAGCTTTTGGTCATAGCAGAAGCTGCAAAATCTGGTCTTTCTTAAAGCAGAACTCGCTTGCTACAGTGATCATTCTAAATTCAAAAGAAAAATATATTCTGTAATATTATATGAAAGAGCTTTTCATTGCTTAGTAAATGCTAACAATTACCTACCAACTTCCCAAGTATCCTTTTTGATAATACCAACTTAAAAAATGTAAATAACGTGTGTAATCCGAACATTACCCATTGTTAAACACTAGATGGCGCAAGTGATTCACTTTTTTAATCAATCTAAAAAAATGTTTTGTGGTGAATTTTGACATTCCTCTTTTTTATACTTTATAAAACCTGCAGCAGCCTGTTTATTGCAAACATCAAAATTTGTATAAAAGGTGCATTTTTATATGATTGAGTTCTCATAATTATTATTTAAAATATTGTTAATATTTAGGCATAAATAAATTGCAATCAAAACTTGGTCAAGAAGAAGGTGTCACACAGAGAATGGATAATTTCCATGAAAGTTTTTATTTATATTATTCATATTAATCACAATGCCTTTTATGTTTTTTAGGTTGTGGGCTCCTCTTTTTGTATATGAAAGTAAGAATGGTGACCACAGATGTGAGTCCTTCCCGTAGCCAATGCCAAGCCAAGGGAAGCATACTTAACATACTGTAAATATATCACTGTTGTTAGCGATGCATTTAACAGTTTTTATCTGGTGCATTGTTATACCACCCACACTTAAAAGACTTAAAGTAACATAAGCCTGTCTGGCAAATTCCACCGAGAAAATGTTTCTGCATTAAACCTAAGTACAAATTGCTTATATTTCTACAGTGCGGTATAATGGCATATGTAACAATGCTATATGTTTCCAATAAATCACATTAATCCATTAGGGCATCAGAGGTAAATATTTAGAAAAACAAATATTGTGCACAAAGGACATGACGGAGAGTACTTATTTACAGTAATAAAGCTGGGCACTATCATTTAATACTTTTTCAGACTTCATAATGTTGTACAGTAGGACAAAAAAATATACATGTAATATACAAGTGTTTCATATCAGATTGTGAGACACATTTTATGTGTTCTGTCAATATATTTAAAGTTGTGTATTAGTTTTAAGGTAGCCAGACTTTTTTTGACTTTGATCAGCAGCAACCTATGGCACGACCAGCATTATCTAATTAATTTGCTGTCCTGACGTTCCCTTCTTTATGTTAAGATGATAACCAACTGGATATATACTATAAGGTGACCTTATTAAAAAACATTAACACCCAAGGGAAGGGTATTTGTTGTGCAAGTTGAATAAAAGAATGGCTGGAAGGACTTTCAAATTGTGTTGTTGGTTTTCCATAGAGCAGTGTGGGCAGGTTCTATGACAGCCTTAAAAGTCCAAGGCAGTATTTGCACTGGGGTAAAAGCCAGTTGCAGGTCACTTGCGGTAACTTAGCCTTGGGTAGTTAAAAAAAAAAAGTGTATTTGAGATTAAGGCATTCATTACCACATAACCCAATGGCCAGGGAACAGGGTTGGAAAAAAAATCAAAACGTTTAGAGAGTAACAGAAATATAAAATAAATAATGTACGATCGATATTTTTATTATTTCTTGTAAATATGACTGGGCAAATCTGCATTACAATACGTGGGCATAGAAAGGAGGCGAAAAAAAAATGTCCATGTTTGGAACTTAAACAAATTATAAAATCAAATTCTCAGACAGAATGCTCTGTTAATTCCTTCCTCTTCTCCAAGGCCATTGATATTAAAATGTAGACTTAAATGGCTTATTAGACAATTTTGCCTTTTGATCATTTGACAGATAATGCATTCCTTTCACAATCCAGGATCTTGCCTATAGGGATTTTTCTATCCATAAGACAAATGCCACAGTTGTACTTGTTGACAATCATAATTTTTAATTATCATGTAAAATACACACTCTATGAACATTTCACTCCTTTGAGCTTGGTGGACATCTCATTCTGAAACCATGGTCATTAAAATGAATGTGGAGTTTTGCAGCTATGACAGCCTCCACTCTTTTGGGTAGGCTTTCCACAAGATTTTGAAGTGTATCTGTGGGAATCCTGTCCATTCAGCCAAATGGTCAGACACTGAGGTTGGACAAGAAGGCCTGACTCACAATCACCACTCCAAATCATCTCAAAAGTGTACAGTGGGGTTAAGGTCAGGGCTTTGTGCAAATCACTCAAGGTCCTCGACACCAAACTTGTCAAACTATACTGTTATGGCCTTGCTTTGGGCACAGTGCCACAATCATGCCAGGAAAGGGCCTTACTCAAACTGGTGCCACACGGTTGGAAGCATACCATTGTCTAAAATGTCTTTGTATGAGCTAGACCCAAGACATTATCCCTCCTCCACCAAACTTTACAGTAGGCACTATGCTTTCTCCTAGGTGATCTTTGTCTTGTGTGCAGCTGCTTGTCCATGGAAACCTATTTCATGAAGCCCCCAACCATTAGTGCTTGTACTGATGTTGATGCAACAAGCTTCATCACCCAGGGGCCCTGCTCTGTGAGTGCATGGTCTACTCGTGCGCTTTTCAGTACGACTCATTCTACAGCCAGTGTTAATCTATGGAGATAGCTGCCTATGTGCTTGATTTTATATACCTTTTAGCAGTGGGTGTTGCCGAAATACCTAAAAAAATTCTGTAAAGTAAGAATGCTTTCAAAAATAGACCTGTTAATAGTTTACTTATTATTATTGAACAAAATGCAAAGTGAGTGTAAAGAAGAAAAATCTAATGTCAATATGATCAATGTTAAGGCTATATATATATTTCACAAAACGTGCAAGGATAGAAACGGATTATTCATCAATGAACAATAGAAATCCATGTAACTTGACGACTTCTCCATTTTTTCTTTGTCTTCCTTGTTTTCATTTGTTTTACGTTATTGTGCAATGTTTGATTAAACAACGACGTATAATACATATATTTTAGTACAGCACGGTATCATGTTCTATCATTATAAGTTAATACACATCATTATATGGAAAGCTGTTTACAATACTTTGTTCAGTTAGTAGAACAGAGCAGAGGGTTAAAAATAATACACAGATGATTACCTCTAATTTGTTTTTGTTGTAAGAAAAGTAAAGGGAATAAAGGGATATTATTGTTGTTGGTTTTTGTTTGGCATCATCTGCCCTACTTTTTTTTTTAAAGAATGGGGTGATATTTTTTAAAATTGGGTGATCTGCCTATTTTGTATGATTTTAATCAATACCAATAGCCAGCTTTGCAACTTGGGTAAAATGGACTATTCATTGGTTGTTATGTACATTAGCCTGGGAGTTATAAAGTGCACTATTGCAGAAGTTAACAATAGTCCTATATCATGTCAAGTAGCAGCTACTAAGGCAAGCAAATTACCAGCATGTATTGAGAGGGTTTCATTGCAAGATCAAGGAATTTAATGATGCCTCTTTACCAGACACACATAACAGGTAAGGGGATTATGCTTATTTTAATGCAAATAATAATAAAATTAAAAAAAACAATACAAATAAAAATAGTAAAAGTGTATTTGAATTTGGAATATTTTAATGGTTAAGCCTTTTGGATTACTAATTCACTTATTTATCTGCAAATCCTAGAACCAAAAATGATTAAGGCTTAAGTGAAAATATATATTTTGTTTTATTGAGTATGTCAATTTAATGTCAAGTGAAATATATTTCCATATATTAGTAAGTACTGTGACACAGAGCAGGGCAATTCAGGCACAGGGCAAACCCCAATCATACAATAGAATTTTCACAAATCACTTAAAATATGGATTGACGTATGAAGAAAAGACCTGGGAAATGGGGTGGTGGTGTTACTTGGTTGTGGGCTTGCAAAAGAAGAGATCGACAAGGTAAGGGGTCCAAGAGATGAGTGGGGCTAATCCTCTTTATCTAGATTGTCTATTAGAGAGTCTCTTAGGAGGCTGTAGTTGAGCCTGTGGCTCACTTCTCAGTGCTAGGCGATTACAGGAAAACCTTAAAGCATCTTTTACACGCCATATAAGCGAGGGGCAGGGATCACCATTTATAAGGCCGGCTGGCCAGGGCTAGCCCCAGGTAGCGTACATCTATATGAAAGTGGGAAGGGAATAGGGCAAGGAGTGAACGCACCTAAACACAGGTCTAGTGACCTAGAGACAGCGCACTGTGACCCGGAGACCCAGTACTTTAACTGGATATATGTGGGATTTTTCCCCTCGAACGTAAAGAATGCATATTTACTATATCTACTTTAATATGTGTTCATCGTTGGGGAGGCTGTTTGGGGTAGTAGGCTGCCCTTTTAATGTAGAATAAAAACATACTCATTAAAATAAAATTCAGATACAATTTTTATTACACACCTGCACAGAAAGTAATTGGGCTGAAATGTTCACTACCTGTTTATACATGTCCCTCACATACATTCTACCACAAATGGTCAGCTATAGAACACACTACCTGTGCATCTGGATGTTCTACTCATTCAATCTTATAAAAACATGAACCTGAGTGAGTGTTAGAAAAATATTTTTTTCCAAACTTTACCGTTAGCTTCCCTTTAACTCGGAATTCTCAGGGTTTTTTTTGTATCTTCACCTGGGGCTGTTTAGTCATAACAAAGTGTTGAGAGGATGACCCTTGAGTAATGGAGTTAGCCAAAAAGCCAAATGTTTCAAAAATCAAAGGTTATAAGATCCTCTCGGGTAACCACTCAGCAGTTTTACACATTTCTAAAAGGAGTTTGGAATTAATGAGGGCAGGGATAATGATAGCTCTTACAAACCTACCTTTAGGCATTTTCTCTTTGCCTGATAGATTAATCCGTTTAATTTTCGCATCAACCACCCAGCCATGGAAACTTATTATATGGCATCATAAACATTACATTATTATTACCTTTTACTTATATAGCGCCAACAATTTATGCAGTACTTCTTACAGTAGAGAAATGTAAAGGGTGCGACTAAACCAGGGTCGAGAGGCAAACCAACAAACTGGGTACAATGGGCCCTGCTTGCATCCCAGTATGTTAAAATAAAAGCAAAATGGTTTCAACGTTAGTACAATGACTTGTATTCTGAAAATGGGCATGTACTGTATGTCATGGCACACATTTTAAAGGTCCAGGCATCTACAACATGTGTTGACCTGAATTCACCAAAAAAAATGAACAAAAAAGAATTGTTCTGAATCGATTTTGCTTCCCATGCACAAGTCTAGTAGGCATGTAAAGACCTACAAAGAGGTTAAAATTGTGTATTTTTGGCAATTTATCGTGTTTTACAACAAATGTCTTTTTAAATATATATGTCTCACTCCCCATCACAGTTTCATCAGGTTTCCATCAAAAGAGTGACTTTTTTTAGATAGAGGTCATATCCCACTTCAAACTTAAAAAGGCTTTCCAGGTAAGTAAAGATCATTAATTCAAAATTGCTCCCTGAATTTGAAACCTTTAATTATAGCTTTACTATTGCTTTTTTTAAGACTGTTACATTTAGCGACATTTAAGTAAAAGCTTGCCCCAGGCTTATCAAAGCAGAGGTTTAGTCTGACAAATGAAATGTAAGTCAGATAAGCCAGAACCTCTTTAGGAAAAGTGCGAAAATATATGTGAGCCCTAGGCAGGTTTTCAGCTCTTGTGTAAGTAGAGGCACGTTAACTGTAACTGAGACATTGCACCTTTAACCCTTCGCTGTTCCTCTTACCTACCAAGTAAGGTAGCCAGGCCACAGAACAAGTTACCTTCACAGTATTTTCTAATGATGAGTTGTTCAGACATTTTTTGTTGACCAGGCGCCCTAATGACTTTCAATGAATGGCTTAAGAAATGTTCAATTTAACCCTATAGTACCCTAGAAATGCAATTATAAATGCATTATTCTTGAGATGGATCTAAAACTAGATAGTAGTGGAGCCTAAGTACAGCTAAGTACAGCTAAGTACAGCTTCCAACACTATTGTTTCTGTTTTGGTGTACACCCAACAGGTGCTCCAAGGTAGGGTAGGGCTGGGAAAGAAAAGGGCCCATGGCTCTTTAGGGCCAGTGGCTGTTATATGACATAAATGCAGCTGCAGGCAGGATACACGGCTGCATACTACACGTACACTGTTGTAGCGTGTGACCATGTGTATGCAGACAGCGGAAGAAATGCATCTCCCTCGTGATGTACTCACCTCCAGTCATCTCCAGCACCAGCTCTGCTGCATGCAAGCGTCTGGTTAGACGTGCATGCGATTTCAACGGGAACACTTTCCTGCCGTTGCTTGCCGCTTAAGCAGGGACTATACTCTCATTGATTTCATCGGAAGTACTTTATAGCCAATCAGTGGCAATACATTTCTGATCAAGGAAGGGGGAAAAAAGATCTTGAAGCTTGGCTACAATTCAGGAAATGTGTTTTATTTTTTTGGAATCACGCCTATTATAGTGGATAGTTAGAGATAGACACAGAGTACATTAAAATTCATTATTCTATGGTAGGTGTCCCTTTAAACTTTGGGAAAGGCCACATTAACCAAGAGGCAAATGGAACAGAAGTCCCCATCCTATAGCAGACTTTATTAGTAGTAGCCTGAGCTGCTCTACTGTTGTCATATACGTGCTGCCTGTGAGCTCTGGGTTAATGTAAGGGGCTGTCTGACACTAGCAGGTATGTATACTCCCTGATTAATCCAGCGCAGAGCCGGCTCCTCTCCCCCAGTGTCCATCTATGACTAGGCAGGAAGGATGGGATTTTAGGTCACAGGGTGTGCTCTGATTGGCTGCTCAGCCTCCTCCTCCTTTCCCTCTACGTAACATGGGCTTTTGTGCCCATGAGCCATAGGCTGCACAGGAGCTTGTACCCGGCTGGTGGGGGGACGGCAGCTCCCAGAAAAAAAGGTGTCTTGGAGAGTAATGGCTGATAGTGAATCTATTTCTTTGACCCCTGTCTGATGTGGTAATATGTTGTGCCCTAAATAATATTTTAATGTCAACAGGGTGTGAAATCATGAAGTTAGAGGGAAACATTTTTATTTTTACATTAATTTTATCTTTAACAAAATAAAAAAAATAAGCACCAAGGTAGAAGCTGCAGCCCTGCATGATCTGGCAATTATTGCAGCTGATGTAGGAAAGTTCTCCCATTGAAACCGGTGCTGGAGCTGACCAGCAATATGTATATCATGTGTATGAAAAACACATTTCCTGCATGTGAGGCTATAAATCCTTTGCTTTCTTCATAAAGTTACAGAAGTAAAATACTTCAATCCCAACAGCATGTTAGGAGAGCTTGACCTTGGCGGTTCTTTTATAAGAATTAAGTCGGAAAACATTTTTAAATTCTGTACTCTCAAGCCATTGACTCACTAAACGTTCCTGGTTTTGGGCCACTTATGAGTATTATTATTTGAACTAGATAAAACACACAAATGTGGAATTTTACAATACGATGATAAATTACCATCATCCCCATTGTACCAGCTAAACATTGTTTCACATCAGTGCAGTAAACCAGTAGACATGGAGGTCGTTTAGGCAAGCTGGCCCTTTTCTTTCCTTGAGGGCATTATGACCCCATTATATTTATGGTCAATGTGGCAGGGGGCCCCAGGACTGAGTCTAGCATTAGTGCTCCCCTGTAACTAAAACACATGCAGATAGTAACACAGAAACTCACTCTAACCCCATACACGATCCCTCCCTCAGCACTGACCTTAAGCTCACTCCTGACACTTTGGTACCATTGTGCTTAACTATTAAAGCCAACACCATACAGTAACACATGCTAATTCTGCCAACATTAACTCACACACCCTGCCTCATCAGTGAGGATTGCTCGGTCTCCCTCACTTTCCATGCAAGCTGCCACCTACCAGCACAGAGTTAAACATCACTGGGTACCTCGCTTACCACTGGGTGCCATGCACCCTCATTACGTGCCCCTAAGGGACCGTCTTAAGGTTTGTAATGGACCCTAAAATTTCTGATGGTGGTTCTAAATCAGCAAAAGTTTTGAGATGTATGCCAACTCTTTTAGATACCACATACAGTGAACTGACATAGCCCCAATAAAGAAAAAGATTCTACACTACCCTTGTCCTCAAAATCCCATGGCCTGCCTGAGCGTTACACAAATAGCACTCTGGGTTCTCACAAGCCATGGTTTTCTAGTTTACAATTTGGGGAAGCAGTAATTACACCGCTCCGCAGCAGGGATCCTGATTCATTTAGACGCTCAATTAAATAGTCTGCGTGAGGACAAAAGACCACCTTTTGTCTGTGCGCAAATAAAAGCATTTTTAATGTTCAAAGACAGATTGCGTGTAGAGACATTTGAACAATACAAAAATCTCAGTCTAACATGCATGTGGCACATAAAAGTTAATAAATATTTTGACACAAGTTGACATGTAGCATGTTAGATTAATAGTAAACTTATGCAGACGGTAACAATTCAAAACGCTTGAGCTCCATCAAAAAAATATTTAAACTTTGTTAAAATGATAAAAAAAAAATTACACAAAAACAGCACAGTTCAAAATTGCATTTTGACAAGAAGGCCATCTCACAAGGTTTAGAAGAGACACTCGTTGGTCAATGTAGCTATCCACAGTAAAGATATATGATCAGTTCTGGCACTCAAGGAGTTTGACATTCAGGTGACGTTAAATTCAGATAATCAAAGAGTAACCAAATTTGCTGACAATATTTCTTACCAGAGAGTCTACCGGTGACACTAAAATGGCCAGATACACTTTAGAATTCTACATACTAGGTCACTAGATTGGCATTGTGTATGCATACACACCATCATGGTATACTACTAAAAGGTAGCGCTTAGGCAAATCTTAAAATATGAACTATGCGCTTTTAGGTTTATTAGATTTGGCATCCAAAATGCCTCCCCTCACAGTTTCAATCATATAGGGGGATAATCATATTCTTAAAACAACAACATTTTGGAAACAGGTCTAGATTAAAAACCGATCAGGTCTAGGTTAAGTGCACAGTGTTGTGCCTGTTTCCTATGTTGCTAGTTAGATGCTTTAATTTGATATTACAGGACATCATGCTTTAGAAAATGTGTCCCACCGTCATCACATCAATAAAGTGATGTGTGTGATGCCATCTATATAAACAAGACTAAAAGTCATATTAAAGAAATCTTTTAAAAAAACGGAATTATTCTAACCACATTCGGTATCATGCATACAAAA
This sequence comes from Spea multiplicata, assembly GCA_009364415.1. NCBI lineage: Eukaryota > Metazoa > Chordata > Amphibia > Anura > Pelobatidae > Spea > Spea multiplicata. The sequence continues at coordinate 6,486 of VKOC01048317.1, read as the reverse complement.
AATACAAAACCTGGTTTATATAAAAAAAACCCAAAAAAATAAAAAACCACACACACACACAGACAGACACTACTACTTGCATACCATTTTTTAAAATACTTGAGGTATACAGCTCCATTCTATCTAGTGCTTTAGTGACTGGAAATAGACCAGTTTGCATTGTCTAAATTAAGTGTAGATTTAGAAAAAACAATAGCTAAACCAAGTCTCTCGTTTCAAAGTTCCCCGGGCCGATTATTCATTATATGGCCAACATTAAGAGCATTCACAACAGAACAAAGGCTGTTCTGGTTTGATGGGTAGTGATTTAAGAAGTGGCTTGGCGGAGAGACATTCTCGGCAATTTCGGAAGGCTCGCTACTAGGCAGTCCAGAAAAATAAGCATAAGTGTCCCCAGAACGTGCTTGGAACTGGCTGGACGTAACACCGTTTACAGAGGACATGAAGCTGCCCAGACATGGAGTGCTCTCCACATCAGTTCTGCGGAACTTTGTTTCAGTCTCTGGAGATGCACAGCCGATCTGCTCGTCCACTAAAGGCTTCACAAGACAGGTCTTCCTAGCCAGCACACTAGCCTGATGTAACTTTTTAGGACTTTTATCTAGGACGGTGTTTTCATTCTTTGCCGTGCGCTTCCTTTTTCGTCTGAAGTTGCCATTGTCAAACATTTTTTCACAGTTGGGGTCTAGAATCCAGTAATTGCCTTTACCTAGAAAATGAGAGAGAAGAATAAAAGTCTAAGCAAAGATACAAAACAAACAATGATGAATAAAGGTTATATATACTGTGAAAAATAGGATATTATAACCATAAACACCACACAGACAACATTTAAAGGGGGTGGGAAGTGTTACTTAAATGCATTATGTTTACACCTATGTATTAAATGGACCAAAACATTTGCGATTTACTTATTTTTAGATAAGAAATGTGTATGTATGAAAAACCTGATAATAAAAGTCGATATTGCCACAATGCCCCAGAGGAAATGGCATCTTTCATAAAAGTTGATTGGGAAAAGATAAAAAAGGGTGTAAAATTACATAGGAGTTAGAAACCTAAGAGGGCTCTTTGTCATATCATTTAAGTCTGAAAAAGCATCCTGAAAACAAATATTATATATATATTTTTTTTTTGTGTGTAAATCTTTGAGAACCCTTAAAAAAGGGAAATGCTGAACAAAAGAGCCTTTATTATAGTAATGTATAAATGCCAGACAGCTTTATGCATTTAACATCAGTATAGACTAAGTAAATTGCTATCCATCTATATTAATAAAAAAAATTAAAAAAAAAAAAGTTTCAGGTTGTGCCCCTTTATATTTGAACATTGCACATTAAATATGCTCTATAATTAATTCAGCGGAATGATTCCCATCCAGCACCCCCTCCTGTACATTTATGGACATCAGGAACTTATATGGGACAAGTTGTTTTTTTCTGCTATATAAAAAGTAAATTTCCCCAATTACTCCAGAATATCATGTAGAACTTTTCAGGGAGTAGTAAAACAAACAAGGTACTTATATGCACTTATAACTACCCAGGCATTGAAAGTGTTAACTGGAACAAACCCTAGGAAGGCAGGTGTGCACACATCACACACAATCATACACACTCACAATCATGCACACGAGAGTAATGCAGAACCTGGTACCTGGGTCATCATCATCTCTTGGCATCTTCTTAAAGCAGTCGTTTAAGGACAAGTTGTGTCTAATGGAATTTTGCCACCCAGTTTGGTTCTTCTTGTAGAAAGGAAAAGTGTCAGTCACATAGGTGTAGATCTGGCTGAGGGTCAGCTTCTTCTCTGGGGTGCTTTGAATAGCCATTGCAATTAAAGCAGAATATGAGTAAGGAGGACGAGCAACCTTTACAAAGTCTTCCTTGGAAAGTTGTGTGATCCACCCAAAGTCACCTGAAGCTGCTGCTCCAGATAAATGCTTCTGGTTGCCTCCATATCCTGGCTGCAGGTAGGGATGGCCACCTGTGCCATTGTAAAAATTTGCACCAGTGTGGTAAGGTGATGATGAGTTAACGCAAGATCCATTATACCACCTGTAAGGATTGTTGTTGGGGTTGGTGAAGTCATAGTGGCTGTATCCTGAGTTATTTGGTGGCTTCTGAGAAGCATGCTGGTGCAAGATCTGAGGGTAGATTCCAAGATTCTCACAGAGAACTGCCATCTCCATGAAGTCATGAGGATATGGATATCCTGGTGGAGGGTTAGGAACAGGCTGCCCAAACGTATTCATTACTTCTCCTTGTGACTGCAGCCTGTTTGGAGGTTGGGGTAGGACACCTAGTGGCTAATATCCCTGGAGCTATTGCGTTGCATTGAAGTTATGACCGAATGGCACAGCCTGCAAGCAATTTCCAATCAAGCAACAAGTGACTCCAACCGTTTGTAATAATGAAGCGATCCCCACCCATAAAACGCCCACCCATCACAGCTCAAGGGCTTCTGCAGAGGACCACTGGGCATTTAAATAATAAAATACAAAAAGCCTCGCTTATATCACTGTGTTATGACGTAGGAGAAACAGAAATCACTCTGACAAAGTATCCACTTTACAATAAATTATTTAGATTTTGTTAAAACAAGGCATTTCAATTTAACAAATAAATAAGTTTTTTAAACAAATTATTTTAAATGTATGTTAAACTAGAAAGTCTCTGTTTTTAAGACTGCAGTTCACTACCTTCTTTGTTACTCAAGATATCGATGAATAAAACTCCTATCATGCTCAACCATGTGTGTGGGGATGATGGGAGTAGTAGTCCTAAGTAGATGTTGTAGAAGCTGTTTTACACCGTAAAAGAAGCAGTCGGCATAACAGGTAAGAAATGGGAGCTGCGCCTAGTGGACCCCTCGCTTTACCAGATTACATCAGCTGAGAATGAAACCATCTACAAAATTAATGTATACATATATTTTATTTTTTACCATGTATTTGTTATTTTAGAATCTGTCTTTTTTTCTTAGAACGTAATATGTGCTTTATGTTTGCGCTTTAATAACACTTTGAACGTTTACTGCCTTGCATGTGGCTTCTCCGGTCTTTATGAGTTGTATAGATGAGAAAACAAGGCGGATAAATATATGCTCCAAATTTGTTATAGCTTTTTTCCTTCTATACATGCAATCATCATTTAAAAGTTGCATTTTGTGTTTACTCGCATTGTCTTTGTCTTATATTAAAATTAGTTTGATGACCTGAAACATTTAAATGTGACAAATGAGCAAATCGGTAAGGAGCAAAGTCCTTTTCCCAGCACTGTATTCCTTAAAACTAAGATGACTCCTTGAGTGATTTTGTTGTTAGTTTAATAGCATACAAACTATACACGTCCTTATGAATTCAAAAACTGGTCTGCCATTCACTGAGATAGGGAGTAGATCTGGTCCACTAGCTTTATTAAATTTATGCGCAGGTTTCTCGGGGTCTCGAGGGGGGCACTGCCGTTCCCTGCATCCTACCTGGCGCCATCCCCAGCAACATCTCCATACAGTCTGTCCCTCTACTCTCCTTGCTTGGCGACCTGCCCAGAAGGAAACTGTTCCCACCATCACAAACACAAGGCCTTCCCTCGCACTCACTGTATGAGTGCTTTGTTTTAAAAAAAGTGCCACCCTTCTTCCTTGGAGTATACTTATACATATCTACTTGTTTAAAGCCCCTCCATAACTTGTGTCTCTGTTTTTTTTTATTTGTTTGTTTGTTTGTTTTTTATTAGTTATTGTAGAGAATCATTGCACAGTTCTATGAAATATGTTGACACTACATAAACAAAAATAATAGAATGGTGACCAAGAGCTGTAAAGTTATGATTGTGTGAGACTTGTTTACTAAGTAGGTCACACTACTACTACTACTAATTCCTAAGAAGGAAGGCCCCTAGGTCATTAGATCACTAAGCCCTGGAATCAGCTTCAATAGGAGCTTCACCTTTTAAGTATTTGCTCACTATCTGATTTTTTTCTCTCTACCAGCATAGGAAGCATAGTCCTTTTAACATTTTAGTTTTTAGTTTTTTTGACATTTTCATTCCTGGAATGTATTAAAAAAAACAAAATTGAGCAACTCTTGTTTCAAATGTTCTTCTTTACTTAATTTACCAACTGTGTGAAGGTGTCTAGCATTTTTTATTTTTATTAAATCAAATTTGTTTTTAATGTTTCTGGTGTTACAAAAAAAAACGATTTGCTTTTAAAAAAATGTCCTTATAGTACATACTTATGGCATTGGTACATAGCCAACACAGTGCAATACTTCTTGTTGTAGCAAATTGGTAGAAGCTCGGTGCACGATATATAATTTATCTAAAGTTGGTCGCTATCAGATGCAGTACTTGATAATCTTGACTTGACCTTTAGTGTTTTATATTAAGAACATTTAAATTTGTTTTATATTGTGATATATCGCCACCTAGTGGAAATTGTGGTATTTTAAAATAATGCAATAAGCACATTTCTATTCTTTAACTCGATACTCCTCAACCCTCTTCTTAAAGCCCACCTAACAGTTCAGGATTTATGTATAGTTTGCCCAAGGTGTTGCACAATTAAAGAACAACCTTAGACACCTTAGACACACCTCAGTAATACCTAAATCCTGGACTGTTAGGTGTTCCTTGAGGAGAGGGTTGAGGAGCACAGCTTTAACTTTCTAAGCCAATTGGAACCTCAAGGCTAATGTCCACTGAGTGAGTACCAGATGGCATGGATCACTCATCTTAGCTGATGCTTGCCCAACAGATTCGGTCCTTAATCTCCTGAGAAATGTATGTACTGGGGTAAATGTTTGTCGTAAGGAGTAAAGAAAACTATAAACTATATATCACAATGTTTCAAACCAAATGTGTTTATTATTTTACAATTGTATTATTTTCCACTTAAATAAAATGAGTTATTTTGTATATTAAGCACATTAGCCTTAACAGATATGTCATTTTATTCTTTCTCCTGAAGGTTACATTGCATAAAAAAAAAACAATACAAGACACTTTTGTCAGGTTCTATAGTAACCACTTATCAGTGCCGGCTTTTTTATCACATGGTAATTGTTCATTCCCTGAAAAAATCTGAATGGGGAAAAATGTAACTTAATTCAGCAGAGTAGGTGGAATAGTACCTTAAAGGAACACCTCCTGGTTCTGAGTTGATTTCATAAACGTGAATGGAAAAGTGCATTTTCAGCATTAAGATTCTTAGATCTCCAGCATTTTCTGGAGAGGAAAGGGACAGAAATATAATCCCTTTAGTAAGTTGAAGAGCAACTGGAGAAAGCTTAACCAGATAATGAAGCTTGGGGTCACTGTGCGAGTGTAAATCAATTGACACCTCCACACCTCGAGGAAGCAGGTGAAGATACTTGCTAAGTGCTCTACCAAAGCAATTTGAGGCACTCTTGAAGAAGGAAGGACATCTTTCACCATGGGAAGCGTGCAAATAGCTCCTGTAGGAATATGTAACCTTATCTTTCTTGTGTCAACGTAATTGATGAAATGCCTGGTCAGAGTAAAGGGTTTACTTGACTATCATACTTGCTGCTTGAACATTTTCACCATTTAAGATAAATGTTTCATAACTTTGAGCCCATAGCTCCATGCAGACTTGTATGTGACACCATTTAGCCAGTGATTTCTTTAACTTGAGCGACTACTCATTCCAAAATCTAAAACATTTGGTAGATATGTTGCCCCCCCACCACCACTATATATATATATATATATACACACACACACGTATGGTTAAAACATTTTAGGATTGCTTCATCAGGTTATGTTCTAGAAGATACACAACCCCCCCACAAAGCATAACTGTAAGATCTAGGTAAAAACTTTATCCTTGTTTTACTTTAAAGATTCTGTTCCACAAAAGCATATTTGTCAAGCATGTAATTGTGCAATTGTAATGTCTAGCACGCTAAGCAGATACACCTTGGTTTATTATTTTCACTCATTGTTTAATTCCAAATTGCATTCCAAATCTTTAAGTAGCTTTTCCAGTTTCTATGACAATAACCTATATGCTTTTGTGTCGCATGACAAGTATTTCTTGAAAAAAGGAGGCAAAAGTTGACACGATAAAAGTATTATTTCTTGGATGCACTCTGGCATTCGGCAAGTTTCACATAAGCTTACAGGACACACGTATCTTTTCTCTCTTCAGAAGGAAGTCTAAGGCCCCTAAGGTTTGAACGCCTATGAGATTTTTACATCTGTTTTTGTGTCTGGCCAATGAAAATTATCATTTTCGACCCAAGATTATGCAATCTCTTGGACCAATAAAGCTGGATGCGTTTTCCTTATTGTAATGAATTGTAAGTTACATGGGTTTATTTGGTGAACTCTAAAATGTAAGATTTGAGAAAAGTGACGTATAATCGGTCAACCATTGTTTTAATAATATGGACTATACAAAACCAATGAAATTCTTTCAAAAACACCATTAAAGGTAAAAGATTGCCACTATTTTTTTTTT
>VKOC01048316.1:0-13614 GCA_009364415.1 Spea multiplicata | reverse complement strand
AATGGGGTGGTGGTGTTACTTGGTTGTGGGCTTGCAAAAGAAGAGATCGACAAGGTAAGGGGTCCAAGAGATGAGTGGGGCTAATCCTCTTTATCTAGATTGTCTATTAGAGAGTCTCTTAGGAGGCTGTAGTTGAGCCTGTGGCTCACTTCTCAGTGCTAGGCGATTACAGGAAAACCTTAAAGCATCTTTTACACGCCATATAAGCGAGGGGCAGGGATCACCATTTATAAGGCCGGCTGGCCAGGGCTAGCCCCAGGTAGCGTACATCTATATGAAAGTGGGAAGGGAATAGGGCAAGGAGTGAACGCACCTAAACACAGGTCTAGTGACCTAGAGACAGCGCACTGTGACCCGGAGACCCAGTACTTTAACTGGATATATGTGGGATTTTTCCCCTCGAACGTAAAGAATGCATATTTACTATATCTACTTTAATATGTGTTCATCGTTGGGGAGGCTGTTTGGGGTAGTAGGCTGCCCTTTTAATGTAGAATAAAAACATACTCATTAAAATAAAATTCAGATACAATTTTTATTACACACCTGCACAGAAAGTAATTGGGCTGAAATGTTCACTACCTGTTTATACATGTCCCTCACATACATTCTACCACAAATGGTCAGCTATAGAACATACTACCTGTGCATCTGGATGTTCTACTCATTCAATCTTATAAAAACATGAACCTGAGTGAGTGTTAGAAAAATATTTTTTTCCAAACTTTACCGTTAGCTTCCCTTTAACTCGGAATTCTCAGGGTTTTTTTTGTATCTTCACCTGGGGCTGTTTAGTCATAACAAAGTGTTGAGAGGATGACCCTTGAGTAATGGAGTTAGCCAAAAAGCCAAATGTTTCAAAAATCAAAGGTTATAAGATCCTCTCGGGTAACCACTCAGCAGTTTTACACATTTCTAAAAGGAGTTTGGAATTAATGAGGGCAGGGATAATGATAGCTCTTACAAACCTACCTTTAGGCATTTTCTCTTTGCCTGATAGATTAATCCGTTTAATTTTCGCATCAACCACCCAGCCATGGAAACTTATTATATGGCATCATAAACATTACATTATTATTACCTTTTACTTATATAGCGCCAACAATTTATGCAGTACTTCTTACAGTAGAGAAATGTAAAGGGTGCGACTAAACCAGGGTCGAGAGGCAAACCAACAAACTGGGTACAATGGGCCCTGCTTGCATCCCAGTATGTTAAAATAAAAGCAAAATGGTTTCAACGTTAGTACAATGACTTGTATTCTGAAAATGGGCATGTACTGTATGTCATGGCACACATTTTAAAGGTCCAGGCATCTACAACATGTGTTGACCTGAATTCACCAAAAAAAATGAACAAAAAAGAATTGTTCTGAATCGATTTTGCTTCCCATGCACAAGTCTAGTAGGCATGTAAAGACCTACAAAGAGGTTAAAATTGTGTATTTTTGGCAATTTATCGTGTTTTACAACAAATGTCTTTTTAAATATATATGTCTCACTCCCCATCACAGTTTCATCAGGTTTCCATCAAAAGAGTGACTTTTTTTAGATAGAGGTCATATCCCACTTCAAACTTAAAAAGGCTTTCCAGGTAAGTAAAGATCATTAATTCAAAATTGCTCCCTGAATTTGAAACCTTTAATTATAGCTTTACTATTGCTTTTTTTAAGACTGTTACATTTAGCGACATTTAAGTAAAAGCTTGCCCCAGGCTTATCAAAGCAGAGGTTTAGTCTGACAAATGAAATGTAAGTCAGATAAGCCAGAACCTCTTTAGGAAAAGTGCGAAAATATATGTGAGCCCTAGGCAGGTTTTCAGCTCTTGTGTAAGTAGAGGCACGTTAACTGTAACTGAGACATTGCACCTTTAACCCTTCGCTGTTCCTCTTACCTACCAAGTAAGGTAGCCAGGCCACAGAACAAGTTACCTTCACAGTATTTTCTAATGATGAGTTGTTCAGACATTTTTTGTTGACCAGGCGCCCTAATGACTTTCAATGAATGGCTTAAGAAATGTTCAATTTAACCCTATAGTACCCTAGAAATGCAATTATAAATGCATTATTCTTGAGATGGATCTAAAACTAGATAGTAGTGGAGCCTAAGTACAGCTAAGTACAGCTAAGTACAGCTTCCAACACTATTGTTTCTGTTTTGGTGTACACCCAACAGGTGCTCCAAGGTAGGGTAGGGCTGGGAAAGAAAAGGGCCCATGGCTCTTTAGGGCCAGTGGCTGTTATATGACATAAATGCAGCTGCAGGCAGGATACACGGCTGCATACTACACGTACACTGTTGTAGCGTGTGACCATGTGTATGCAGACAGCGGAAGAAATGCATCTCCCTCGTGATGTACTCACCTCCAGTCATCTCCAGCACCAGCTCTGCTGCATGCAAGCGTCTGGTTAGACGTGCATGCGATTTCAACGGGAACACTTTCCTGCCGTTGCTTGCCGCTTAAGCAGGGACTATACTCTCATTGATTTCATCGGAAGTACTTTATAGCCAATCAGTGGCAATACATTTCTGATCAAGGAAGGGGGAAAAAAGATCTTGAAGCTTGGCTACAATTCAGGAAATGTGTTTTATTTTTTTGGAATCACGCCTATTATAGTGGATAGTTAGAGATAGACACAGAGTACATTAAAATTCATTATTCTATGGTAGGTGTCCCTTTAAACTTTGGGAAAGGCCACATTAACCAAGAGGCAAATGGAACAGAAGTCCCCATCCTATAGCAGACTTTATTAGTAGTAGCCTGAGCTGCTCTACTGTTGTCATATACGTGCTGCCTGTGAGCTCTGGGTTAATGTAAGGGGCTGTCTGACACTAGCAGGTATGTATACTCCCTGATTAATCCAGCGCAGAGCCGGCTCCTCTCCCCCAGTGTCCATCTATGACTAGGCAGGAAGGATGGGATTTTAGGTCACAGGGTGTGCTCTGATTGGCTGCTCAGCCTCCTCCTTTCCCTCTACGTAACATGGGCTTTTGTGCCCATGAGCCATAGGCTGCACAGGAGCTTGTACCCTGCTGGTGGGGGGACGGCAGCTCCCAGAAAAAAAGGTGTCTTGGAGAGTAATGGCTGATAGGAAATCTATTTCTTTGACCCCTGTGTGATGTGGTTATATGTTGTGCCCTAAATAATATTATTTTAATGTTAACAGGATGTGAAATCATGAACAACGTTAGAGGGAAACATTTTTATTTTTACATTCATTTTATCTTTAACAAAATAAAAAAATAAGCACCAAGGTAGAAGCTGCAGCCCTGCATGATCTGGCAATTATTGCAGCTGATGCAGGAAGATTCTCCCATTGAAACCGGTGCTGGAGCTGACCAGCAATATGTATATCATGTGTATGGAAAACACATTTCCTGCATGCGAGGCTATGAATCCTTTGCTTTCTTCATATAGTTACAGAAGTAAAGTACTTCAATCCCAACAGCATGTTAGGAGAGCTTGACCTTGGCGGTTCTTTTATAAGAATTAAGTCGGAAAACATTTTTAAATTCTGTACTCTCAAGCCATTGACTCGCTAAACGTTCCTGGTTTTGGGCCACTTATGAGTATTATTATTTGAACTAGATAAAACACACAAATGTGGAATTTTACAATACGATGATAAATTACCATCATCCCCATTCAATCAGCTAAACATTGTCTCACATCAGTGTGGTAAACCAGTAGACATGGAGGTCGTTTAGGCAAGCAGGCCCAGTGACCCTTTTCTTTCCTTGAGGGCATTATGACCCCATTATATTTATGGTCAATGTGGCAGGGGGCCCCAGGACCGAGTCTAGCATTAGTGCTCCCCTGTAACTAAAACACATGCAGGAACACAGAAACTCACTCTAACCCCATACAGGATCCCTCCCTCAGCACTGACCTTAAGATCACTCCTGACACTTTGGCACCATTGTGCTTAACTAGTAAAGCCAACACCATACAGTAACACATGCTAATTCTGCCAACATTAACTCACACACCCTCCCTCATCAGTGAGGATTGCTAGGTCTCCCTCACTTTCCATGCAAGCTGCCACCTACCAGCACAGGGTTATACATCACTGGGTACCTCGCTTACCACTGGGTGCCATGCACCCTCATTACGATGCCCCTAAGGGACCGTCTTAAGGTTTGTAATGGACCCTAAAATTTCTGATGGTGGTTCTAAATCAGCAAAAGTTTTGAGATGTATGCCAACTCTTTTAGATACCACATACAGTGAACTGACATAGCCCCAATAAAGAAAAAGATTCTACACTACCCTTGTCCTCAAAATCCCATGGCCTGCCTGAGCGTTACACAAATAGCACTCTGGGTTCTCACAAGCCATGGTTTTCTAGTTTACAATTTGGGGAAGCAGTAATTACACCGCTCCGCAGCAGGGATCCTGATTCATTTAGACGCTCAATTAAATAGTCTGCGTGAGGACAAAAGACCACCTTTTGTCTGTGCGCAAATAAAAGCATTTTTAATGTTCAAAGACAGATTGCGTGTAGAGACATTTGAACAATACAAAAATCTCAGTCTAACATGCATGTGGCACATAAAAGTTAATAAATATTTTGACACAAGTTGACATGTAGCATGTTAGATTAATAGTAAACTTATGCAGACGGTAACAATTCAAAACGCTTGAGCTCCATCAAAAAAATATTTAAACTTTGTTAAAATGATAAAAAAAAAATTACACAAAAACAGCACAGTTCAAAATTGCATTTTGACAAGAAGGCCATCTCACAAGGTTTAGAAGAGACACTCGTTGGTCAATGTAGCTATCCACAGTAAAGATATATGATCAGTTCTGGCACTCAAGGAGTTTGACATTCAGGTGACGTTAAATTCAGATAATCAAAGAGTAACCAAATTTGCTGACAATATTTCTTACCAGAGAGTCTACCGGTGACACTAAAATGGCCAGATACACTTTAGAATTCTACATACTAGGTCACTAGATTGGCATTGTGTATGCATACACACCATCATAGTATACTACTAAAAGGTAGTGCTTAGGCAAATCTTAAAATATGAACTATGCGCTTTTAGGTTTATTAGATTTGGCATCCAAAATGCCTCCCCTCACAGTTTCAATCCATCATATAGGGGGATAATCATATTCTTAAAACAACAACATTTTGAAACAGGTCTAGATTAAAAACCGATCAGGTCTAGGTTAAGTGCACAGTGTTGTGCCTGTTTCCTATGTTGCTAGTTAGATGCTTTAATTTGATATTACAGGACATCATGCTTTAGAAAATGTGTCCCACCGTCATCACATCAATAAAGTGATGTGTGTGATGCCATCTATATAAACAAGACTAAAAGTCATATTAAAGAAATCTTTTAAAAAAACGGAATTATTCTAACCACATTCGGTATCATGCATACAAAAAATACAAAACCTGGTTTATATAAAAAAAACCCAAAAAAATAAAAAACCACACACACACACAGACAGACACTACTACTTGCATACCATTTTTTAAAATACTTGAGGTATACAGCTCCATTCTATCTAGTGCTTTAGTGACTGGAAATAGACCAGTTTGCATTGTCTAAATTAAGTGTAGATTTAGAAAAAACAATAGCTAAACCAAGTCTCTCGTTTCAAAGTTCCCCGGGCCGATTATTCATTATATGGCCAACATTAAGAGCATTCACAACAGAACAAAGGCTGTTCTGGTTTGATGGGTAGTGATTTAAGAAGTGGCCTGGCGGAGAGACATTCTCGGCAATTTCGGAAGGCTCGCTACTAGGCAGTCCAGAAAAATAAGCATAAGTGTCCCCAGAACGTGCTTGGAACTGGCTGGACGTAACACCGTTTACAGAGGACATGAAGCTGCCCAGACATGGAGTGCTCTCCACATCAGTTCTGCGGAACTTTGTTTCAGTCTCTGGAGATGCACAGCCGATCTGCTCGTCCACTAAAGGCTTCACAAGACAGGTCTTCCTAGCCAGCACACTAGCCTGATGTAACTTTTTAGGACTTTTATCTAGGACGGTGTTTTCATTCTTTGCCGTGCGCTTCCTTTTTCGTCTGAAGTTGCCATTGTCAAACATTTTTTCACAGTTGGGGTCTAGAATCCAGTAATTGCCTTTACCTAGAAAATGAGAGAGAAGAATAAAAGTCTAAGCAAAGATACAAAACAAACAATGATGAATAAAGGTTATATATACTGTGAAAAATAGGATATTATAACCATAAACACCACACAGACAACATTTAAAGGGGGTGGGAAGTGTTACTTAAATGCATTATGTTTACACCTATGTATTAAATGGACCAAAACATTTGCGATTTACTTATTTTTAGATAAGAAATGTGTATGTATGAAAAACCTGATAATAAAAGTCGATATTGCCACAATGCCCCAGAGGAAATGGCATCTTTCATAAAAGTTGATTGGGAAAAGATAAAAAAGGGTGTAAAATTACATAGGAGTTAGAAACCTAAGAGGGCTCTTTGTCATATCATTTAAGTCTGAAAAAATCATCCTGAAAAAAATAGTATATTGTATTTTTAATTTTCATTTTTTTTTTTTTGTGTAAATCTTTGAGAACCCTTAAAAAAGGGAAATGCTGAACAAAAGAGCCTTTATTATAGTAATGTATAAATGCCAGACAGCTTTATGCATTTAACATCAGTATAGACTAAGTAAATTGCTATCCATCTATATTAATAAAAAAAATTAAAAAAAAAAAAGTTTCAGGTTGTGCCCCTTTATATTTGAACATTGCACATTAAATATGCTCTATAATTAATTCAGCGGAATGATTCCCATCCAGCACCCCCTCCTGTACATTTATGGACATCAGGAACTTATATGGGACAAGTTGTTTTTTTCTGCTATATAAAAAGTAAATTTCCCCAATTACTCCAGAATATCATGTAGAACTTTTCAGGGAGTAGTAAAACAAACAAGGTACTTATATGCACTTATAACTACCCAGGCATTGAAAGTGTTAACTGGAACAAACCCTAGGAAGGCAGGTGTGCACACATCACACACAATCATACACACTCACAATCATGCACACGAGAGTAATGCAGAACCTGGTACCTGGGTCATCATCATCTCTTGGCATCTTCTTAAAGCAGTCGTTTAAGGACAAGTTGTGTCTAATGGAATTTTGCCACCCAGTTTGGTTCTTCTTGTAGAAAGGAAAAGTGTCAGTCACATAGGTGTAGATCTGGCTGAGGGTCAGCTTCTTCTCTGGGGTGCTTTGAATAGCCATTGCAATTAAAGCAGAATATGAGTAAGGAGGACGAGCAACCTTTACAAAGTCTTCCTTGGAAAGTTGTGTGATCCACCCAAAGTCACCTGAAGCTGCTGCTCCAGATAAATGCTTCTGGTTGCCTCCATATCCTGGCTGCAGGTAGGGATGGCCACCTGTGCCATTGTAAAAATTTGCACCAGTGTGGTAAGGTGATGATGAGTTAACGCAAGATCCATTATACCACCTGTAAGGATTGTTGTTGGGGTTGGTGAAGTCATAGTGGCTGTATCCTGAGTTATTTGGTGGCTTCTGAGAAGCATGCTGGTGCAGGATCTGAGGGTAGATTCCAAGATTCTCACAGAGAACTGCCATCTCCATGAAGTCATGAGGATATGGATATCCTGGTGGAGGGTTAGGAACAGGCTGCCCAAACGTATTCATTACTTCTCCTTGTGACTGCAGCCTGTTTGGAGGTTGGGGTAGGACACCTAGTGGCTAATATCCCTGGAGCTATTGCGTTGCATTGAAGTTATGACCGAATGGCACAGCCTGCAAGCAATTTCCAATCAAGCAACAAGTGACTCCAACCGTTTGTAATAATGAAGCGATCCCCACCCATAAAACGCCCACCCATCACAGCTCAAGGGCTTCTGCAGAGGACCACTGGGCATTTAAATAATAAAATACAAAAAGCCTCGCTTATATCACTGTGTTATGACGTAGGAGAAACAGAAATCACTCTGACAAAGTATCCACTTTACAATAAATTATTTAGATTTTGTTAAAACAAGGCATTTCAATTTAACAAATAAATAAGTTTTTTAAACAAATTATTTTAAATGTATGTTAAACTAGAAAGTCTCTGTTTTTAAGACTGCAGTTCACTACCTTCTTTGTTACTCAAGATATCGATGAATAAAACTCCTATCATGCTCAACCATGTGTGTGGGGATGATGGGAGTAGTAGTCCTAAGTAGATGTTGTAGAAGCTGTTTTACACCGTAAAAGAAGCAGTCGGCATAACAGGTAAGAAATGGGAGCTGCGCCTAGTGGACCCCTCGCTTTACCAGATTACATCAGCTGAGAATGAAACCATCTACAAAATTAATGTATACATATATTTTATTTTTTACCATGTATTTGTTATTTTAGAATCTGTCTTTTTTTCTTAGAACGTAATATGTGCTTTATGTTTGCGCTTTAATAACACTTTGAACGTTTACTGCCTTGCATGTGGCTTCTCCGGTCTTTATGAGTTGTATAGATGAGAAAACAAGGCGGATAAATATATGCTCCAAATTTGTTATAGCTTTTTTCCTTCTATACATGCAATCATCATTTAAAAGTTGCATTTTGTGTTTACTCGCATTGTCTTTGTCTTATATTAAAATTAGTTTGATGACCTGAAACATTTAAATGTGACAAATGAGCAAATCGGTAAGGAGCAAAGTCCTTTTCCCAGCACTGTATTCCTTAAAACTAAGATGACTCCTTGAGTGATTTTGTTGTTAGTTTAATAGCATACAAACTATACACGTCCTTATGAATTCAAAAACTGGTCTGCCATTCACTGAGATAGGGAGTAGATCTGGTCCACTAGCTTTATTAAATTTATGCGCAGGTTTCTCGGGGTCTCGAGGGGGGCACTGCCGTTCCCTGCATCCTACCTGGCGCCATCCCCAGCAACATCTCCATACAGTCTGTCCCTCTACTCTCCTTGCTTGGCGACCTGCCCAGAAGGAAACTGTTCCCACCATCACAAACACAAGGCCTTCCCTCGCACTCACTGTATGAGTGCTTTGTTTTAAAAAAAGTGCCACCCTTCTTCCTTGGAGTATACTTATACATATCTACTTGTTTAAAGCCCCTCCATAACTTGTGTCTCTGTTTTTTTTTATTTGTTTGTTTGTTTGTTTTTTATTAGTTATTGTAGAGAATCATTGCACAGTTCTATGAAATATGTTGACACTACATAAACAAAAATAATAGAATGGTGACCAAGAGCTGTAAAGTTATGATTGTGTGAGACTTGTTTACTAAGTAGGTCACACTACTACTACTACTAATTCCTAAGAAGGAAGGCCCCTAGGTCATTAGATCACTAAGCCCTGGAATCAGCTTCAATAGGAGCTTCACCTTTTAAGTATTTGCTCACTATCTGATTTTTTTCTCTCTACCAGCATAGGAAGCATAGTCCTTTTAACATTTTAGTTTTTAGTTTTTTTGACATTTTCATTCCTGGAATGTATTAAAAAAAACAAAATTGAGCAACTCTTGTTTCAAATGTTCTTCTTTACTTAATTTACCAACTGTGTGAAGGTGTCTAGCATTTTTTATTTTTATTAAATCAAATTTGTTTTTAATGTTTCTGGTGTTACAAAAAAAAACGATTTGCTTTTAAAAAAATGTCCTTATAGTACATACTTATGGCATTGGTACATAGCCAACACAGTGCAATACTTCTTGTTGTAGCAAATTGGTAGAAGCTCGGTGCACGATATATAATTTATCTAAAGTTGGTCGCTATCAGATGCAGTACTTGATAATCTTGACTTGACCTTTAGTGTTTTATATTAAGAACATTTAAATTTGTTTTATATTGTGATATATCGCCACCTAGTGGAAATTGTGGTATTTTAAAATAATGCAATAAGCACATTTCTATTCTTTAACTCGATACTCCTCAACCCTCTTCTTAAAGCCCACCTAACAGTTCAGGATTTATGTATAGTTTGCCCAAGGTGTTGCACAATTAAAGAACAACCTTAGACACCTTAGACACACCTCAGTAATACCTAAATCCTGGACTGTTAGGTGTTCCTTGAGGAGAGGGTTGAGGAGCACAGCTTTAACTTTCTAAGCCAATTGGAACCTCAAGGCTAATGTCCACTGAGTGAGTACCAGATGGCATGGATCACTCATCTTAGCTGATGCTTGCCCAACAGATTCGGTCCTTAATCTCCTGAGAAATGTATGTACTGGGGTAAATGTTTGTCGTAAGGAGTAAAGAAAACTATAAACTATATATCACAATGTTTCAAACCAAATGTGTTTATTATTTTACAATTGTATTATTTTCCACTTAAATAAAATGAGTTATTTTGTATATTAAGCACATTAGCCTTAACAGATATGTCATTTTATTCTTTCTCCTGAAGGTTACATTGCATAAAAAAAAAACAATACAAGACACTTTTGTCAGGTTCTATAGTAACCACTTATCAGTGCCGGCTTTTTTATCACATGGTAATTGTTCATTCCCTGAAAAAATCTGAATGGGGAAAAATGTAACTTAATTCAGCAGAGTAGGTGGAATAGTACCTTAAAGGAACACCTCCTGGTTCTGAGTTGATTTCATAAACGTGAATGGAAAAGTGCATTTTCAGCATTAAGATTCTTAGATCTCCAGCATTTTCTGGAGAGGAAAGGGACAGAAATATAATCCCTTTAGTAAGTTGAAGAGCAACTGGAGAAAGCTTAACCAGATAATGAAGCTTGGGGTCACTGTGCGAGTGTAAATCAATTGACACCTCCACACCTCGAGGAAGCAGGTGAAGATACTTGCTAAGTGCTCTACCAAAGCAATTTGAGGCACTCTTGAAGAAGGAAGGACATCTTTCACCATGGGAAGCGTGCAAATAGCTCCTGTAGGAATATGTAACCTTATCTTTCTTGTGTCAACGTAATTGATGAAATGCCTGGTCAGAGTAAAGGGTTTACTTGACTATCATACTTGCTGCTTGAACATTTTCACCATTTAAGATAAATGTTTCATAACTTTGAGCCCATAGCTCCATGCAGACTTGTATGTGACACCATTTAGCCAGTGATTTCTTTAACTTGAGCGACTACTCATTCCAAAATCTAAAACATTTGGTAGATATGTTGCCCCCCCACCTATATATATATATATATATACACACACACACGTATGGTTAAAACATTTTAGGATTGCTTCATCAGGTTATGTTCTAGAAGATACACAACCCCCCCACAAAGCATAACTGTAAGATCTAGGTAAAAACTTTATCCTTGTTTTACTTTAAAGATTCTGTTCCACAAAAGCATATTTGTCAAGCATGTAATTGTGCAATTGTAATGTCTAGCACGCTAAGCAGATACACCTTGGTTTATTATTTTCACTCATTGTTTAATTCCAAATTGCATTCCAAATCTTTAAGTAGCTTTTCCAGTTTCTATGACAATAACCTATATGCTTTTGTGTCGCATGACAAGTATTTCTTGAAAAAAGGAGGCAAAAGTTGACACGATAAAAGTATTATTTCTTGGATGCACTCTGGCATTCGGCAAGTTTCACATAAGCTTACAGGACACACGTATCTTTTCTCTCTTCAGAAGGAAGTCTAAGGCCCCTAAGGTTTGAACGCCTATGAGATTTTTACATCTGTTTTTGTGTCTGGCCAATGAAAATTATCATTTTCGACCCAAGATTATGCAATCTCTTGGACCAATAAAGCTGGATGCGTTTTCCTTATTGTAATGAATTGTAAGTTACATGGGTTTATTTGGTGAACTCTAAAATGTAAGATTTGAGAAAAGTGACGTATAATCGGTCAACCATTGTTTTAATAATATGGACTATACAAAACCAATGAAATTCTTTCAAAAACACCATTAAAGGTAAAAGATTGCCACTATTTTTTTTTTCTTTCTTTGGCTTTGGTTGATGTATTTCTCAAGTAAAAACAGACGATTGTTACAAAGATTATCAGCTAAAGTCTAGTATAACTCAGCATTTTTTTAAACATGGTGAACCTTTGGACCATACCATTTTCATTTCAGAATGCATTTACTTGAGTTTCCCCTGACTGCTATAAGGGACTGGGCCGGAAAACAATACAAACACAGAAATACAATCAAAACATTTATTATAACAATGATAACATGACATAAATACCGGTACATCATACAATTGCACATATATAAACCTGAGCTAACGTAACCTGCTGTAAAGTGTGGGGTGGGAGCGGCCACAGCACCTGGTAATCACCATCAATAACCAAGTTTATAACCATCTATTAAATTCCACCCACCACATATGAAATTTCCCTCCACAACCCTTCGTTGTCATGTAAAGAATACCCACCAGTTGTCAGTCAAGTGTGCATGTACCAAATTAACATGACAGGCAAGAAAAACCGCCAAGCGCCGCATGTCAGTAACCCTACCCTGATCGCCCTGTGATTGCTCCGAAGAGCAACCACAAGTGCCATCCTGTAAATGATGTTGCCGTCATTCACAGGATGGCATTAACAATAGAAAATGAGTTCACAGAGGGTCTATCCAGACCCTCTTGAGAACTCTCGAGCTCCTCCTGCAAGTTGAATGCAGGTACTGCATCCAACCATGCAAGGTCAGTGGAGCCCAGCTCACTAATCAGAGTAATTAGTAAAAAAAAAATTATTGTTCAAAAATGTAAAAGAAATATGGTAACGTGTAAAAATCCCCAGTTTAAATATTGGCATGACAAATGCCCATAGGGTGTCTCGTATTAAAAAATGTATGATTTGATGAGGTAAATTGAATTGGCCGGGTTCAAAGATGTCTCAAATATGGGACATCGGGGTAGTAGGACCAGATGTCTAAATGGCATAAAAATGCACACCTCAGAAAGGCGGCCTTTTACCTCCCAAATAACCCTACAAACCCATGCATGGGGGGTATCACTGTGCTCAGGAGATGTTAATGAACACATATTGGGGTATATACGGACATATACCAGGAGCGATAAATTTATACCTGAAGTACAACATGTGTGAAAAAAATACAAAAAAAATGTACTACCATAAAGTTTCACAAAGGCTGGTGGTAAAATTAGTGCATGGAAAGGGTTAAAATACCAGCATTTCAAATACCTTGGGGTGTCTAGTTTTTAAAAATATATGATTTGATGGGGTAAATTGCATTGGCCGGCTTCAAAGATACCCGAAATGGCACATGGGGGAAGAATTACCAGATTTGGAAAAAAGGTTTTGAAATAGCAAAACGCTACCTGTACTTATTGCCCCATAACGTGCAGAAAAAAGCAAAAAAACATAAAAACATTGGGTATTTCTAAACTCAGGACAAATAGTAGAATCTATTTAGCAGGTTTTTTCATTAGTTTTTGCAGATGAGTAAAAGTTTTCTGTTTAAAAAGTGAGAGAAAGTATTTTTTTAACAAAAAATCCCCATTTTTTATCATTTTTTTATAGTAAATTAGATGATATGATAAAATGAATGGTATCTAAAGAAAGCCCTGTTTGTCCTGAAAAAAACAATATATAATATGTGTGGGAGCATGAAATGAGAAAGAAGAAAATCACAGCTAAACAGCAACACTGAAAAATGTTAAAAGAGCCATTGTCCCACAATATACTACGAGTAAGAA
>VKOC01048315.1:0-28492 GCA_009364415.1 Spea multiplicata | reverse complement strand
CAATTGGCCCGGGACAAATATATTACAACCTTACTTAGTCTGTCCCTGATCATTGCAAAACGTAAACGTAATGGAAATTCCCTTTGTTTGAAAATGATGGGAAAATCACTGTCTGAGGGGCCAAATCAACACAGTATCCGCACTACTATGACCAACAGTGTCACCGACCGCAGGTCCTGTATCATTTTTTGCTTACCTGACATTTCCAACAACACACGGTATGCACTTGTTTAGGCTGAAGTGCTAATTGCGGTATAATGCCAGTAAAATTGGCTCATGAACGTAAGGAAAAAATGCCAGTAAAATGACCCCTAGGGTGTGACACTGGTTATCAATCAATTATTACAGTGTACTTTGAAGAAAAGTGGGTGTTTTGCTAATTTAGCTTTAAAAACCATTAACGAGCTCTTCTGTTTGCAAATGGTGCAGTGACATATTCCGTTACTCACTTAGTTACCCAAGTCTGTCTTATTATAGAGAGATGCCAATGCAGTTATGTTGGAATCTTACATGTGCTGGATCAATATGCTAGAAATAAGAGAATTCCCTGAAATAATGCTTCCCATTTACATATAACGTAGGAGTAATAGGCGATATTTTAAAGTGCAACTCTGGTGCATTTCTTGTGCGGAGTGCTAACTGGGCACAATCAACATTTTTTCAAACATTTTAATCTAATTGAAGTTAACTTTAACGCTTTGCTGAGCCGTGCCTTAAAAATGGTCAGTAACTTTTATTGTACTCGTGTTTTTGTTTTTTTGACCGTTTGGCACAAAGATGTTTGAAAGCACCATTAGGTTTATAATACAAATGCAACACTTTAATAAACTGCACTTGGCGTTCCGTAGATGTGTTTGTGTGTGTTCGTAGAGTTATTTGAATCACTGCCTCGTAATAATTAAGAATGTGGTTTTTTTTTTGTATTGTAGCTGAGACAAATAAAAAGAAATTTGAAGAAATCCAGAAAGCTAACCAGGCGATGGCTAGAAAGCTTGCAGAGGATCACTATAGTTCTTCAGATGATGAAGACGGAGATGAAGATACAGAAGGAAAACAAAAGGAGATACTGACTTTAACGTTTACAACCTACACAAATCAAACAGGTAGGAAAGCACTGTTTGGTCATTTGTAAAGACTATGTTGGTTCTTGTTGAGCTGCAATGCCAATTTTAACACAACATACAAAGTATGGTATACTGGTCCTCAAGGGGTTAAACGGGTTACTTTGGGCTCTCATTTTGCTTGGAGTTTCTTTTTAAGGTGAGCAACATGCAGACAGTTTTAAACTACTTTTAAATATAATAAAAATATTTTACAAATTTTCTCCAAAAGAAGATCATAGTAGTAAACATGGTATCATTTTTTTTTCCCTGTGTGTCCTGTTCAAGATGGGGATGCGAGTGAATTAGCACGCACCAAGCAGTATATGAATGAAGCCTTTCAGACAGGAGCCCTAACGTGCTTGATTTGCATTGCTTCAGTCAAGAGGAATCAAGCGGTGAGTAATATTCCTTGTTTCTGACATGTTGCGTAATGATGATGGGTTTTCCATTTTTCTTGATACCAGATAGACAAAACCTTTGCCCAATATGCAGTTTTTACAGGATTTGTATATAAATAGGGCCAAGGTTACCTCTCAATTGCTCCCTTTAAAGAATTCTAGGAAACCCTAGTCTTCATTGTTGCTTTGTCTAACGATCCGGTGATTTACGGGCATATCCCTGTGAATAAACAGCTTCATTGTGATTATGAATGGGTCATTTGTAGGTCTGGAGTTGCTGTGGCTGTTTCTGCATTTTTCACATGCCGTGCATCCAGAAGTGGGCCAAGGACAGTATATTCCTTGCGTCTTCTCCGCTTGCAGATGATGCCTTTGAAAAGAGAGATTATCCTTGGCCTTGGTAAGTGGGGATTCTGTTACAGTGATATATTTGCCTTTTCTTGAGTAAATTGAATTTTTCCATCAGTATGTCACAACTGCTTCTTTTTCGAAATTGAACTTATTTTGAATGCTCCTTTTACTGATGTAGTATAAAGTAGTTATTTCAACCTTTATCTTGGATTTATTAATCACTCATTCAATTGACCTATTTTTGCTTTATAAAGAAGACGTAAATACCAAATATAGGTAAAAGCAAGAAGCCATTAAAGGTATATAGATATCATTGACTTGAATGATTGTATGGTTTTAGGAGAAGATTTTTGTCCGCTACTCCAGTATGGGTAGTGAAGGCTGGATAAATCCATGTCTTGTGATTGGAATGATAAATCTAGCTAATAAAACGCAGAAGTCACGTGGTGCCGTAGCGGCAGGGATCTGTCAGAAAGTAGACACCGAAAAGAAAAAATGTCGGTGCGCTAAGCTAGTCACAGGCTCAAATAATACAAATGTATAATACGAGGCCTACCAAACAGGTGTAAGCATGCTGCAAGAACAGTGTATTGGCTGTACAATGTATACAAAAAAACAAAAACTGTCTGCGCTTCTTACCCTAATAAAGTTGGCAACAAATATATAAACATAATATAAATGAGAGGTTTTGGTTATATGAATTGGCCAAAGCATAATTAAGCTCACCCGCCACGTCAAAGCACACTCTCAATAGGGTGAGAACCTACTCTCACCTCCTACATAGTGGGCACACAAAGCAGTTTATACTGCTACCAAAACCTTATTAATGTGTTGGGGGAGGTGCAATTAAACCTCCTCCCTATTAACCCCTGGACAGCAAGCTGCAACCAGACTGATGAGGAGCCAACAACCTCAAATATGTGCAAACAGGGAAAAGAAAAAAATGTCGGTGCGCTAAGCTAGTCACAGGCTCAAATAATACAAATGTATAATACGAGGCCTACCAAACAGGTGTAAGCATGCTGCAAAAACAGTGTATTGGCTGTACAATGTATACAAAAAACAAAAACTGTCAAAAAAACAACAAACAGCAAGAAGCGCAGACAGTTTTTGTTTTTTGTATACATTGTACAGCCAATACACTGCTTTTGCAGCATGCTTACACCTGTTTGGTAGGCCTCGTATTATACATTTGTATTATTTGAGCCCGTGACTAGCTTAGCGCACCGACATTTTTTCTTTTCTCAATTATACTTATATTTATTATAGATCACAAGAATTACATAAATGTAAAATTAAGCAGAGTCTGATATAGAATGCCTATTAAGCTTATATGCATAAAAAATAAAATAAACATGTCAGTCAATCTCGATATGAAGTCTAGCTTCAGTCTCTCGCTCTGCCCCAACATTGTAAACAAAAATTGCCATGTTTATAAAGTATTATAACTAGACCTAGCTCAAAAATGATTGTTAATGGTCAGAAAAAAGGAGAGGAAAATTACCAGCACCACCAAGGCCAGGTTGTTAATTGTTTTCATAGAATAACCAAAACATTCTAATCTTATGCCACAATAAAACAAACATCTTATGTAACAGAAAAGTACTCATTTTGCATAGTTGAATCTTTGACCATACTTTTACTGAAGCCAGCTCAGGCTGGAATTAGTTTTTGCTTGATTGTATTTATTCAAAGATAGGACATACATATGATATACAAGGCGTTCTGCAAAGCAGCTCACACGGGGGCTGAAATGCTTTATGTATGCATTGGTGAAGCAATACCCCTGATCCATACCCTCCCAAGCAGCATATATCCATACCTGGGAGCTCTTCGGTTTTTACCCGAAAATCTCCGGGTGAAGCACCGCTTCTCCGGGTCAACCCAAATAATCCAGGTCGCAGGAGCAGGCTCTTGACACACCTTGCTCCCTGCCTATTTGCCCTTTAACGTCAGTGGGCAGTCCTGCTTGTTTCCCGCAAGGGAAGTCTCCGGGTAGCTGGAGTGAAGAAGTTCCCAGGTATGCATATATCTTAAAGTCTCCATGCTGCCAAACTGGGGGACAAATCTCTCAGGGGGTGCTGCTCATCTCTGATCTCCACAACCAGCCCATTTGTACTGTAGAGACTGTACCAAGCCGTTGCTGTTCAACAGTGTACCAGGTTATATAGTTTTTGCCCTTAGCAAGAAACCCCAACCTCTGAGAAGCCACATAGGGAAAATAGTGGCCATCCATTTCGATTGAAGTCATTTGCCAGGAGAATGAGCGTTCTGCATCTTGCCACTCTGACATGTTGTACCTTCGAGTATTGATTTTCATCATAGAAAGGGTGTCAAATGGCACCAGATTGAAACAGACATCTGTTACTCAGGGGCATTTATTTACAAGTTTGCCCTCATCTCAGATTACTTTCCCCACATCACATGCACGCATTTCTATTTATTACACAATACATGTAGAGGAAGAGTAGGAATCGCTTAAGCTCTGTTTCCACTTGCGATTCTCAGTTCTGCTCTATAGTTTTTGAAACCATGTTGACAGTAAATAGCAATGTTAAATGTCGGTCAACTAAACCAACTTTTTGCGAGTTAAAACTAGCTATGTCTCACTTCAAGCTCCAATTTGACAACTTAATATTATTGAATCAGCTCTAGTAAATGAAACCTGACATACATGCAGTTGTTTTATTCAGTGTTGACTGATTGTGCAGTTGTGTATAGGTGACACTTTGTTTTAAAAAGATAAGAAAAGCATGTCACAAGTTCTATTCTTATTGCTTTGAAGACTAACATCTAAAAAATTCATTTTACTTGAAAATTTTGAATGTTACTTTTACCCATTTAATTTCTTTTTTATCATTTTTTTTCTTTTCTGGCAAAATAATCAACTACTGAAGGTGCCCTTTAGTAAGCAGTGTGAGTTAAATCAATACTAAATACTTACAGTAGCAGATATTAGTTTTGATTCAGTGCTATACACATGAACTAGAAATCAATTTATTTTTCACTCGTTACCATTTAATTTTTTTCCATAGCTTTTTTTAAGATCTTGTTTATGATTTTCTGTCTCTAGCGAATGTTTTGTTTCTGCAGCTTGTTGATAACATGCAGTGCTATCAAAATAATGTTTATGTTTAAGGAGCACTATCATGAATGGCAAAGTATTATATGTGCGCTTAAAGAACGGTCACCTTCACAGATTTTATCTTTTCTTTTGAAAGCATTTAGTAAAAATCTAAATACAATTTGTGAAGAAACAATTAAGAAGTTATCGTTTAATAAATCATGAAATATATATAGATTTGTCAGCTACCCTATAGTCTGTAACTCCTATTCCATATTCTGCAATTATATATATATATATATGTATTTTCTATGATGATATCTGATAACGATAATAATGATGATGATGTTATAGAAGAATAAGCTCATTGTGGTCTAATATTTCTCCACAGTCACTTTGTTTCCATTTTATTTTAGCTTCTGATTCCAATGAGAGACAGTTCTGGCTGAATAACTTACAAGCATGTGCCAAGTATCACACAGAGTCTAAGGTAAAAAAAAAAACCAACATAATACAATTATTCTGCTTTACATTTGAGTTATCAATTTTGGCCGTTTCAAGCTAAAAACATAAAATCAGCCTTTAAGTCTCGACCTTATCTGACGAATGGAAGACATTTTTAGCAACAGGAGGGAGAACAGTTCTGTGTAGCTTTCGTAGACCTCTAAAAACACAACCTCTTGTGCTCTGTTGAAGGCATAGACATTTACCGTCTGTCTCTTTCAGTGAGTCAATTAAGGGAAGGTCTCTGGACCCCTACAGGTAGTAGACACCTGTGGCCTTAGGTAGCTGTCTAGGGAGCATCCATCATGCTCTCCAATAACTACTACTAAATGAAGAGAGAGGGTTGGCTTTTTATGACTTACCCATTTAACCCCTAATAAGGAGCTTACGTCCTTTGGCCATGAAGACTATGTTCTTCTCACTTATAACTTATGATTTGGCTGAAGGTCTCTGTTTTGGGTATGTTTAATAAAAAAAAACCAAAAAAAAACCCCAATTTGTCAGTTGTGTGACCAGAATTGTTTGCGAGTGCATGTCCCTAAATATATTTAAGTTGTAGGTGAGGGCATGCATGTCCACAGAAGCTTAATATTAAATATATTCATATTTTAATTTAAAATAAATAAATCATCAGTCCCCTGCCCCACTTTATACCATGGTGTGTGATAAGATGATAAAGCATGTATTTATATATTATATCAAATATTAACCCTGAGGTTTAAAGCTGTAAGGGGGGTACAGTCATGGTGTGCATGTATATGTGGTCTCTGCACCTTCCCTGTAATATTTTTCTAAATGGAGGGTAGAGAAGATGAATGGTATGATTTCCTGGTTAAATTAGCTTTAATATTAGTTTTGGAACACTAAGAGGGTGTGCAGAGGTACACAACTGGTAAGCATAGAGGTAGATGGAAGCTTACCCCATTTGTACCTTTTGTACATCTGCAATAGTATCCTGATGGCCCTGATCACAACTTGTGTCAGCCGTGTCTCCTCCTAGCATAGACATTTCTTAATAGCATTATGTAATGACATTTAACCAAATGGAATTACACAAAAACTGCTACCAAATTCAATTTTCCAGCACATTCAGAAACTCCTTCTTTGATCCTACTATAAGGATAATAGTAAATAATAAATTAGGTATATCTATATTGCTTTAAAAACCATGACATAATAAGTTACTTAAAGTAGTAGCCTCTAAGATAGGAGTGACAGAGTAATATTGTTAGTGCTATGATACTGTCTGTGCTGGTCGATTGATGGATGCCTCTATTCTAGCTTCCGTGAGCAGTATGACAAATTTACCTTTCACATTCTGCTACATACAGATTAAAGCCAGCAGGCAGCTTTCAGTTTGCGTTCAATTTGAATCATCAATTTTTTAAACAAATAATGATGCAGGGGAAATGGTAAAGGATGAGCGAGTGTACCCTTGGGGATTGTGAGAGAAAGAATACCAAATGTTGATATGCCTCATTTACGACTAACATGCTGATTACGTGAAATTGTCCAGTTGGAACCAAATTGTGTGAAAACACTGCAATTTATTTTGTGCCCTGGATGCAAACTAAGCATATATGCTTTCCCATGGAATATAACTCACAGTAACATGATTAATATGGAATATGAATAAAAAAAACAGTTTGAGTAAGAAGGGGGGGGTGTCAGGGCAATGAGATTAGTGTATTAGATTAAGGAACTAGATAAAATAGATGGATAGATAGATAGATAAACGCAAAAAGTAAAATAATATGCCAGCTAGTATAAAATGATAACAAAGTAAAGTAAAATAGGAAAATATAAAATAAAAGCAATACAGTTTGTTTCATCTAAAACACCATTTAACACGGAGTAATAACGAATATTTTCACACTTTCAATTTTCACACACAAATTAGGTTAAGTGGTAAAATCTGTATTGTATGAAAGGCAGAAGTCTGCATATTAGTCAGTGGTATCCTATTAAGTGTTGATGCTGTGTTGAGTTCTGCATGAGTTGGCCTGTGTTTTCATTCACCAGAGATCTGACCTGCTGAGATAAAATGGCACCGATGAGAGATGAGTAATTGGTCATTTAAAATTCAGACAAAATTAGCTTTGGGTAGTTAAACATGGAAAAGGTCAAAACAGGCTGCTAAACACGTATTTTATGTGTGAATGCTATCCAAGTACAGTGTTTCTGAACATAATGGCTTAGCTTAAGAAAACATATCAGCATGTATTAAATAAGAAAATATTGGAGGTGCAGTGTCAGTGTGGATTTGATTTTAATCAAGTTGATTTAAATCACTATTTAAATTATGATTAAAATCACTAGTCAGTAAGATTCGATTTAAACCATGCTTTTTAAATGTAAACACTTGTAGTTATAATCTTTAATTTTTGCAATCAGATGTAGATTATCTATTGAGTGTTACGTACCTGGCAGGGAGATCCTCCGGTTCTCCTGGTCGGCAACCGCCGTGAGGAACGGGGAGACCCCCCGCTTCGGTCCGGCAGCCACAGCTGACGCGAAGAAGAGGGAGACCCCCCACTTCGTACCAGCAGCAGCAGCCGCCGCGAAGAATGGGGAGACCCCCCGCCTCAGCACGGCAACCACAGCCGCTACAAGGGAGAGGAGGACCCCCTTCCTCCACACAGCAGCCGCAGCGAAGAAGCGGGAGACCCCCCGCCTCTACACAGCAGCCGCAGCCAGCGCAAACAAGGGGAGACCCACCGCCTCTGCATAGCAGAAGCAGCCGCTGCCACGGCAAGGGAGACCTCCCTCCTCCACGCTGCGTTCCCAGCAGCTACAGCCGGGAGACAGGTCCTGCTCTGGTGTCCGGACCCGTTCCTCATCACGCCACCTAGTGGCGCCGTCAGGTACTACATCGACTTATCTTGGGAGATTACGAAATCGCCACACACAAGATGGCCGCGCAGGAAGTGACGTAACGGCACTTTGAAAACTTGGCGGGAAATCGCTAATTAGTGCCAAAACTCCTGTGCCTATTTAAGAGACTCTCTAACTCATAGCCACTGCCTTCTGATGGCCGTGCCTATCTCGGTAGTGCCTTTCTCAGTACGCGTTCCTGTTGTTTTCCTGTTATTGACCTCGGCTTATTCCACGACTTTCCTGCTCTCCGGTATCCTGACCTCGGCTATTCCACAAAGTTCCTGCTCTCTGGTATCCTGACCTAGGCTCTCTGGACCATACCAGACCTACCTGACTTCGGTGTCTCCTTCTTACGCTGTGCGTGACATTGAAAATAATTTATCAGATTAGTAAAACAGCTATATCAGAACTGATTTTACTTTAACCCCTTGGCTGCTAAGCCACTTCCCACCCTGGTGCTAAGCTGGTTTTCGGCATTTTGGTGCATCTCACGTTTAAACGCGTTTCAAGTAAATTTCTTGGGAACAAACTATACAAACCATATATTGTTTTTTTCAGCACACCCAGCAGATTCCAAATATACCATTTTTATATGTGTATGTCTCATTAGGTTTGCAAAATACAGCCAAAAATGGGAAAAAAGTGTAATTTTTCACTTCCAACTCAATAAAAACTAGTTTGTAATGTTATTTTTCTAAACTCTAATATCAAAACCTGTGTTGCTAAATATTTGTAGTAGGTAACCGGTCTAAAATAAACAGAAATTGAGAACAGTAGACTGTGTTTTTCTAATATTTTATTGCTAAAAGTTAAATTTATTAGACTATCACAAAAGACATCTTTAAATTTAATGCATGGCTGCGTCAATTAAACAGCTCTAGCTGCCCGGGATGTTAAAATATGCCAACAAAACTATATATTTTTAGAAACTACACCCCCAGCCGCAGCAAATGAGGTCTTATTTGTATTTGTATCACAAATCTGACTTGCACAACAAATAAGTGAATATCACACTAATAAAAATAAAAATAAAATTAAAAGCGACAAGTTCATTTATGTCTTGCGCACTCCAGGTTTGTCCTAGAAACACATGCAGCCCCTCATTTGATGCGCCAAGGGGTGTAGTTTCTGAAAATATATACTTTATGTACCATAATTTAACTTCCCAGCTGTCTAGAGCTGTCTAAATGCAGCCATCACCCCTAAATGTTTTAAGACAATTTTTTAACAAGATTCTCCAATCTGCCATATCTGAAGTTAAAGTGGTCTAGACATCTGGGAAGTTAAATTAGGGTACATAAAGTACACATTTCAAGAAACTACACCCCTTGGAGCTTCAAATGAGGGGTTACATGTATTTCTAGGACAAAAGTTGAGTTCACAAATAATGATGGAATGTGTCGCTTTGGCTAGAAAATGTTTTTTCTAACCATAGCGACATGTTCATTTGTGTCTTGCGCACTCCAGGTTTGTACTAGAAACACACGCAGCCCCTCATTTGATGCGCCGAGGGGTGTAGTTTTTGAAAATATGTACTTTTTGTGCCATAATTTAACTTCTTACGTGAGCAGTAATGCCACGTCAAGGCTACAACCCTAATTACTGACCATTCACACGCTTTTCATATCTCCATTCACTCGCAGAAGCACACACCATACTTTCCATACATTCACTCACAGAAGCACACACACCATTCTTTCCCCTTACAATCCCAAAGAGATGATCGTAAAGGGAGAAAAAAATCACTTTTACAGCAAAAATAAGTTTTGCAGTAAAAATGCAAGGGGCTCCAGGGATGACATGGTTAACTTACGTACTACAGGCTAAACGGCTGATTTTAATAATATTTGCAGTTCATCAGGATTTCAAAAATTGCCTTCCTCTACCATTGGCTAAATTTAACCCCATGATCAAAGGGATCATGGGGTTAAAATTTAGTATCGGCCATTTTTAAAAAGGGAATGTGACTTTTTATAGCTATATGATCACTGTGGTAACAAGGTAGGAGAGTGCTAGTGACGGCATGGTGCCGTCGTTAGCACCTGACTGGGACTGCTAGCGACGGCACCATGCCGTCGTTAGCAGTCAAGGGGTTAATAGGTTAATCACTTATATTTGGAGAACTACTTAAATGGTTTTATTCGACTAAAACAATAACATTATATAGCATACATATTCTTGTACTTCCTTAAACGTAAATGTTTATTAACTGATGTGATTAAGCATCATTACACATCCATGCTGACACACACAATTACACATCCATGCACGCACACAATTAAACACACACACAAATTACACATTCATGCACACACACAAATTACACATCCATGCTCACACACACACTCATTACGCACACGCTCATTACACATCCATGCTAAAACACACACAAGTACACATCCATGATCACACACATACACAATGACACATCCATGCTCACACACACAATTACAACTCTATTCTCTCACACACAAGTACACATACATGACCATATACACAATAACACATGCATGTTCACACACACAACTACACATTCATGCTCACACACACAAATGCGCATTCATGGTCACACACACAATTACTCATCCATTATCACATACATAGTTATATACAAAAGCAATTGCACATATAGATACCCCCTCTTACCTCTCACTGCTCCAGCAGATGTATCTCCTATGAAAGCAGTAAGGTGTACACACTTATGGTTTTTTTCATAGGGTTTTCACACATGGCTTTTCCATTTTGTCTTTATTTTGAATAATTCAAGTTTTAATATGTCATGTGTTGTTGCTCATCTTAGATTGTATTTAGCTAATTTTTAGACCTGCTAAGAAACAATGATTGTTATTATGTCCTGATATGTAAAATCATAGAATTCAAAAAGGGTGTACTTTCTTTTTTCACACAACTATACACCGATCATCCAATACATTATGAATGTTGACAGGTGAAGTGAATAACTCTAATAATCTTGTTCCTGATCTGCCGTGGTCAGACCTATCAAAAGTGAGTCAAGTAAGGAAAAGCAGCGAACCAGTGACAGGGTCATGGGCGGCCAATTCTCATTGATGCATGAGGGGGCATAAAGGGTGGCCCATGTGGTCCAATCCAACAGACAAGCCACTGTAGCTCAAATTGCTGAAAAAGTTAATGCTGGTTCTGATAGAAAGGTGTCAGAACACAGAGTGCATTGCAGTTTGTTGCGTATGGGGCAGTATAGCCGCAGACCAGTCAAGGTGCCCATGCTGGCATCTGTCCATTGCAAAAAGTGCCTACAATGGGCATGTGAGCATAAGAACTGAACCATACATCACGTGGATGGTCGGGTGCATGTGTGTAATTATATATATATATATTTTAGGTGCAATGAATCTATACATCTAAGAGATACCTTAACTTTTAGATATTTCTTCAAAAATATATTTATCTTGTTAATTGCACCCTTCCAATATATAGCCTAGTTAGAGCCCTAAAGCCAAAACGTGTTGCTGTGCAATATTTTGTTTATTTATTTTTCTGAATTTCGTTTAGATTTATGAAGATCTTTGTTTTTACTTCGAGGTACAATCTACCTCATATGTAAGATGTTACAGGGAGCAGGGAGGTTAAAATGACTTGGTGGTAAAGGTCACAGAGTGACTAGAACAATCCCATTGTTGTAGTGCCTAAGCCTTATGGTGAAATAAGATTTTGCAATGATTTTCGTAAAATTAAGTTTTTAGAATGAAAATCTGGGGTAATAATGGTAAGGGATGGAAATTATGGTGGGGTGATGATGGAGGTATGAATTTGGTGGTTCGGGTATAATGATTGTGGTGAGGAATTTGAATGAATTACATTCAGTAAATATTTTTTCGCATTATTAAAAGTATTCTCCCCCAGTTTGTAGCTCCCTCAGTTGGTCCCAACCCATTACATGTCATGGGCCACAGTGATATTAGAAACTAGGCATTTCATTATGTATCTTTTTGTATGACTAATGTGTTTTTCAAATATACTTTTAAAACGCATGGCTTGTCCCTGTTCTGAACAAAAAATATTCGGGCCGGAACCCGACGTGTGCAGTTTGTCAAAAAATGGCACCATGAAATATGGTATAATTGAACGTATTGAATTATTTCCATGGCTTTAATTCCCAGCTTTGCTATGGTAGCAGACAGTAGAAAGGACACTGGTTTTAATACAGAGAGAGTGCACAAACACCCTCCACTGTTAACTGAGAGATGTCAATGGTCAGTCATCAAGTAAGGTATCAAGCAGAGTTTCTCCTTGGGTATCACTAGAACATAGGTCAGTGAAGGATGTTTGTTATTAGAACATGCAACTTTGCTGCATAGGCCAGTGAAATTTCTGCTATGACATACTTGATCACTCTAGAACTATTTTGTCCTATACAGATCATAATTCTGAAGTCTCCAAAATATATATTCATACTTCCTTGCTCTATTTTTCCTGTAGAGCTCAGTGTCTCAGAGATCAAGGAGTTTTTCACTGCTTCCTCATGGAACATCTAATTCATCATCTCCAGGGAGCCAGAGGCACCTGACTCACATTGGCCCCAGTGTTGTCACCGTCACACACCACAAGTCCCCTGCTGCTGCCAGAAGATCCAAGAACCAGAGTCCTCCACAGCTACATGACGTAAAAGAGGTCAGACACTAATTTTTCAGTAATAGTAGCACATGCCCCCTATATGGTGATTGGTCATTTTCCCCCCAGCAATCATTTGATAATTGTATCACCTATACAGGGCAAGATCCAGGGATATCAGTGTAAAAGTAGTAGAATGCAGGTCGTTGTTCCATGGAGGTCTTGGATCCTTGAGTAGATGTTTGATAGCATTCAGCTAGCAGGTAGTATTGACAGTAAACAGATGTGTCAATGGTTAGATGGTCCATAAAGTCCCCTATTTACACATTAACAAGAGTAAAATACTGTATTGGCTCAATTATAGGCTGCACCCGAATATAGGCCGCACCCTAAAAGTTAGGTGATTTTCTAAAGAAAAAAATTTCTTAGTAAAAAAAAAATAATTAAAAAAAAAAAAAAATCGATATGCTGCCACTCTGCCCACCCCAGATATGCCTGCCACTCTGCCCCAAGATGTGCCCCCACCCTAGACTTACCAAAGCAGACTCCTGGTGTCATCTACGCAATACGCATAGACAACTTCCGGTGCCGGCACTTCCGCCGTGGGATTCTACATTTTTTGTTTAAACTCTGATCACATTATTGATGCCCAAGTTGACACTTATCAGTCAAGCCTCACCTGTGACCAATTTTATTTTCCTGTGTCTGTGTCACATTTATATTTAAGCACAAAATACTTCTTTCAGGGAAGGGGTTAAGGACAAGGCTGCCAATTGGCTCCTGAGCTCTAATACACAAAGAAAATACCGGTATTTTTCTGCAAATCCCATTCATACATGGTTTGAGTTATATAGTTATATAGCACCATCATATTCCGCAGTTCAGGACAATAGGATTGGCACTGAAATTGTTAGATGTTGCACACTAAACTTGCATAAACTTAAAACCAACACAGACAATTCGTTCTAAAAATAAATATTGCCTGCATTTTGTGTAAATAAAATTTTACGCCTCATGACATTTTAGAATGTATTTGCCTTTTCTGCTCCAAAATGTCTTGAGTTTTTTTTTTCTTTCGCCTCTGTTACAATCTTAGTCTTGCGTTTCCACAAAGTAAAGTAGCCTTGATGTAAATCAGCACCATAACTCATAGCTGTGGAAGAATGACAGCGGAAATGTATTATCTTCCAAGAGAGAAGGTCACAGTTCAGCAATT
Source organism: Spea multiplicata (assembly GCA_009364415.1). Lineage (NCBI taxonomy): Eukaryota > Metazoa > Chordata > Amphibia > Anura > Pelobatidae > Spea > Spea multiplicata. The sequence continues at coordinate 14,389 of VKOC01048315.1, read as the reverse complement.
TCATATTTATATGTCAGAGTATTTCAAAAGAAGTATCTGTATGCCGCATAACAGAATGCAAATCAAATTATAATCTGTGAGTGGTAATTGCTTATCACATGTAATGATTCATCTCTTTTGTCATCTTCCCTAGTGGTTTAGAGGTTAATTATGGCCACATTCAGCTTGAATTGTAATCTAAACATATACATGGTATACCTATATGTGGGAAACCAAACTGTAATGCTATCATGGTATGTTAATAGAGACATTGCCTGAATATTTAAAGTTACACTCAAGCCTCCTTAAGCTCTTTAATTCATATGAAAGCTGAATGTTCTCTGGGTACTGCATGCATACTTTACAATTCCCTCAATACATTTTGCACAAGTTACCACCTCCTCTTCGATGCAGAGATGAGTTGGGCCAAATGCATCTCCTGCTGAGACTGGACATGTTCAAGACACTTACCTCCAGCCAGCTCCAAGGAGATTTCCAGGCAGACACAGACAGGCCATGGAAATGCCCAGAGTGCTGCTAGCCGACAGCACTCCACACTCCAGCAGTAGATAGGGCGCTATATGAGATCATAAAAATGTAGTGTTCTGGAATATTGAGCCATCATCAAGCGACTCTAGCTCTGGCATCACCAATCCTGTCTTGGTTCCAGAACATCTAACAAGGTATTGTGTACGTTTAGAGCTCCTATTTAAATAGCATGGAGCGTAGATGGGGTATTATGCTGTAGGGTTGGAAGAAAATAAGTAATTTTTCCACAAAGTAAAGGAAGCATATTAAAGGGACAGTCTAATGCCCCTAACACCCCTACACTAGAAGAATGCAAATTAAAGTACTCGGATGCATACATCTAAATGTGTTTTTTGAAAACCATTATATGTATTGTGGCAGGATGGCCCGGTTACAAACAAGAAACTCCAAAACACCAGCAGAATAAAAGCGAAATGTGGTTTATTGTATCTTTCTTTCAGGACCACAGTGTTGCGCTTCACAGTGTAAATAAACAAAACAAAAACAAAATCCTACTCCATCTTGGAGACTACCTATATAAAATTATTCTCTCACTAACCGACTGGCCAGCTAATCCAGTCCCAGTCATAAAGTAGTAACAGCACAACACTAGTTTGTTTGGACCGTACCTTTCTCGTAAAGTCTTAGGGCCTCTGGCTTGACTGCCTCTCTCCCTGTTTTCAGACTACTAATGCCTCTAATGGTCGCCCTTTAAACACCGTGGTGCAGGTAAATTGGTTCCACCTGCTGACTTCCAGCAATTAACCCCCTCATCCTGGGAATATAGAGCGCTCCAACCTGCCACTGATATAGACTCTGTTACCTTGCCACAGTATACAGTACAATCTAGTATATTTTAGAATTGCGTCTACTCAGAAGCTTATTCTTGATGTACTCAGTACCTCCGACAAGCTCTTTTCTGTTTCACTGAATTCTTTACTTTCAATTGCCTCCAGTGAGTTTTCCTTATACTAAGAATATTAGTGTAAAATAAAGAGCCCTATTTAATATATTGACCTTTTGTGTTGTTTAAATTTAACGACTACTGAGAATTTCCATCTTGCCGAGGTCAAAATCCTCATTAAAAACGAATAAAAGCATGTGATGTGCATTAGATACACTTTGAGCTTGAGGGAGATATATCTGGTTGATTTGATGATAAACTTACAACAGTCATCTTTTATTTTTAAATTAGCCTAGTTTATTAAAGTGAAAATGACCTTGAAATCGACACCTGTCTCAAATAATATGTTGTCATTTTTGCATTAGATGCAATAAATTGATAGTTCAGAAATGAAGGCTTTTTAAAAATGTTGTCTTCATTTGATCAGGCCTTTAATATCGTGTCTTTAATTACCGGTATATATCATGTACAAGGTCTCTAAGAAGCTTAGAGTAGATTTTTAATTATTCACATTCTCAATTAGTGTATGTTGTGGACAGTCTACTATGTGTAGCTATTCCTTCTAATATGTCTAAATTGGTAAGCGGTTATGCCATTATACATACGAACACATACCAAGATATACTGTAGAAATAAAAAAGCATCCACAATATATTTTTATCAAACATGCTCATTTCCTAGGAGAGACCTTGTTGATGGTGATCAGTACTGCTGCGGCTTTCATCTTCTGCATTGTCCCTACTTTTAAAGTTCTATTGAGACACAATCCAAGATTACTGCTTTGTTTTTAGAAATATTCTACCTTTTAAAAGAATACTTTTGAACTGGAATGTCTAGGGGGATCTAAGAGCAAGGGGTACTATTCTGCAGGCTTGTAGGCTGTACATGAACCACTAGTCTGATATCTGTCCGTAATCTCCTTTATGGACACCATAAAGAAGAATATCAGAGTTTATCCCATGCATTTTCAAGATGGACCAAATGTAAATTTAAAGGGACCACTTAACTATTGTGTGCATTAAAGATTATATTATCATCATTAATCACTAAATTTGCAGATAACTTCTCCAAAGGAAATGTTTGCCAGTAGGATTACCCCCTTTTCCTTAAAAAAAAATACCGGCAAGAGTTGTGAGGGCGGAGCCACAAAGGGTGAAGCCATAATGCAATCCATTAGAAGTAGTGAAGGTTTACCTGGAAGACTGGAGCACTGCCTGACCGCCTGTCACACTGACACTCACACTTCTGGAGACTGAGGCAGAGCCCACACTTCCCTCCTTTGATGTTGGCAGCACATATGCACTCAGTGCACCATCTGAATATGTATTCATATATTATTAGTTTTGGAGCCCCTTACAAAAGAAATGGTCTGGGCCCCCTACCCGGATGACCCCTCCTCCGCACCACCAATACATGCAGACAAGCCCCTTTGGGGCAGAGATGTCATGGAGGCATTGCGGGAGACTAGTGCCGTCTCTACCAGTAAGGGCTAGGGTGACTACGTTTTATTTATGCTATTCATGGATAAAAATCATTTCGGACTAATTTTTCATTTCCTTTTTTGCTCATTCGTTTCCCTTTTGGAAATGGTTTGTTTTTATTCGGAAACAAAATTAGTTGCCCAAAAAATGACTCTCTCTCTGTTGCTCAGTCCTGTCTGTGCCCCTGTCTCACCTGCTCACATAGGGGAGGAGGGAGGTCAGTATGTGAGACAGTGTCCTGCTGCAGAGAGAAAAAAAACGAAAAGGGAAGAGGGTGTAATTTACTCAGTGCCTGCAATAGAAGCTGCCCTAAATTATAATATAAGCCTTACTTGTTTGTAGAGGTAAATTCCTACAGGCACTGAAATCGTAAATTGACATTTGCATATTAATTATGCTCCCCTGAGATTTTTACTTTTCTTAGATGTAGTAAAGATCCGCTGAATGTAAAGAAGACTTACTTTACTGAGAGGATGGTGGATACGTGAAAAAGCCTCCCAGCGTAAGAAGCTTGAGGTCCAAAAAGCCACTGAGATTTGTATGATTTAATAAAAAAAGTATTTGCTGTATTTGCTAATACTCAATAAGCAGCACCTGTTACATTTATAAGATATACCTTGAACCCTAACCACATTTTCTGGGAATGCTGCCAAAATGCTAATCGCAGCTTGTTTAAGGCTCCCTGACCCATCTTGGCAACATCCCAGAAAATGTGTCAGTGTGTCCACTGCACAAAAAAATAGGCTTTTGCATTATCAGCGTTACGCGAGCTGAGTGGCCACCCTATTTGCCGATGACCATGTTGCATAGTGATAGAGAAAGGTTTACCCCAGCAGTTAAAATATATTATGCATTTAAATTTAGGCCAGTGGCATTGTATGAAATATCAAAAAGTATTAAAGCACCATTAGACAGTATGGCTTGTTTAAAAATATTGGTAATTTTGAGTTAGGTGAATTAATTTGTAAGGCGTATTTTAATTAAACAGATACACAGATTTTGTGTTTTTTTTTCTGTTTAATAGCCAGCACTAAGATCACACAGAGTGCTCTATCCCACAAGAGCTGCGGTTATTTGTACTGCTAGGCATACCGTATAGCCAGTGCCATTAACTTCTTAATCTGGTGTTAATGGAGTCATTTGTATTGATTTACTTAACGCCATGCCAGAGAAGAATTTGTCATGCGGTAATATGAATGAGAGCAGACTTCATTTGGCAGCCAAAAAACCGCTGTGTCAAAGTACGTAGCAATACAAATCCTTTTTAAAAATCAGTCAGGCTTATCCTTCTGCAAATGCTGCCACCCTCCACTAAGGCACACGCACACATACTAATTGCCCATTATAAAGAAATATCGAAATATTGTGTCTATGCCTCTTCACTGCTGACTTTACAGCCCCCTGGGGTCCCTTGATACATTGAGTGTTATTTACAAGTTAGGATGTATTAGCATCATGTTGTTTAGGACTGAAAAAAATTGCAGTAACATTTTTATTTTCAAATGTTTATTAGAATTACACTGAAGCGCACAGTTTCAAGGACAAGACTGAGAAAACTGAGGCCGTTGGCAAGCCAGGCACAAGATGCGACTACTGTCGTAGTGACTTATTCCCTATGTTAACAACAGTGGCGCCAACCAATGGTCTCCTATCATACTAGCACACAAGTGCAGACCTCTTTTCATTGTGAACACTATATTAATACTGTAACAATGAACGATGTATAATTCAAATACCAGGAAACATTATAATTGTGAAGGCTTGAAAGTGGCAATGAACGCTTTTTGCTCTATTACTCCAACTTCTCTTCTATCAAGATATTAAGCACCGTCTGTGTCCTTAAAATGTTGTAGGATTGACAGTGAGGAACCGACTGCATGGTATGGAGGCAGCTGGGACCCGTACTGTGGGAGATTTTTCTGCAATAATCAAGGGAGGATGGGAGGGCTGGCTGGAAAATTAGGGATAGGGGTATTTTAATCTCCTAATAGTAACATTGTGCGAACCTCAATGAAAACTATTAGGTAAGACTTGCTTAATTGGTTTATTAGAGCAAATAAAAAATATTTACCCTATTATAGCTTCAATGGCAGTATATCTGCAATCAGAATCCCCCATACCCTGGGGGAGGAGTAGGGATTTGTCCATCTCATCTCCTGTTCATTTAACCAGGCTTAGAGATTCAGGGCATTGTGTGCAGACCTGGAGGGTGCCGGTGGATTGTGGCAACGTTAATAAAGTCCTGTCTGTATTATCTCACTTTCACAAAAGCTTTTCTCTGTAGACTTTGTGATTAACACTGAGCCATTCTTTTGTTTACCACAATGCAGTATGATAAGGAGTCAGGCTGTTTGCTAGTAGATTGGGTTAATTGTTGTTTCAACTCTCACTTCACTACTCATTAGAAATGGCCCTCACTAGCAAGATTTTCCAGTAAGAAGGTCTGTGTGTGTAAAGAGACTTTCCAGAACCTTCGCTGACTTTATACAGGGCCAGCCCAGCCAAGGTCTTCCCACAGCAGAAGCTCACTGGTGTCAGCGTTTTATAATGTATGGTGAAGTCGCAGCACTGCCACAAACTCTCTCTTTAGTGAATAGACCCTCTGTGTTTGACTTGGAGTCTCAGGGTGACGTAATGCTTTCCCTGGTCTCTGGATCACTTTCCTCTTTCTCCACACAGAGGAGGCTTTGCCCACGCCCACCCATTTCCCTCCTCTCAACCTGTTTAAGGCTACCTTGGGCTAGTTCTGCTCATATGTGCAGCTAGCTCCACCTACATGCATGGCTAGCCCTGCCCCTTGTGAGGCCACTACCTCAGAAGAAGAAGAACTTCGGACGGCCCACTTTGACAAATTTCCATGTATGATAATAAAGTTTGTTATGGGACTGGTTGCTATAGTGACTAAATCACTTTTTAAATTTTGCACCAGAATTTTTTTTTATAGATGACCCTCAATGACTATTAATTCTTTATAATTGTGTTGTGCTATTAAAGAAAATATCCTTTGCGTAGACTAGAGCAGTATTTAATACTATTACGTATAAAACACTGGGAGTTGCAACTGACAGGGCTGGCTCTGTGATTATATGCAGTAGTGTGAAATTGGTACAATAAATCAGTGATGTCTAGGAAGTTAAACTTAAGATTTAAAATGAGAGCCGAGATAATATTTTGACCTCTAATTCCCTCAACGGACTGCCTGAAGCATTATGTGTGTCATTTTGTATTGATGGGCTGGTGAAGCATCCATTTATCAGCTTGATATCTATGACTGTAATTTAGGCCTGAACATCATGGAGATCAAATACGAGGGTTTTTAAATCAAACTCTCAGCTACCCGCATTATTATCCTTTCTGCTTTGACGAAGACGTGTGGAGTCTGTGTCGCATTCCATCCAAAGACAATAAAGAAAGGCCCTTGTTCAGTTGCTGTTGACTTTACCTGCAGTGGAATAAGTAATAGGAGTGATAATGGAACCATGAATTGTAATAACCTTTAATTCTATCTAGAAACTAGTAAATTAAAAAAAAGGAAAAGAAAAACTAAGAATGAAAACAAAACAGATCTTAAAAGGTTTTTTTTACTTTCCCCCCCCCAGGCATATAAACATAGTGATATAACAATACTTTTCTGGGTCAACAACAACAACAACAACAACAACAACAACAACAAGTATTTATATAGCGCTTTTCTCCCAGTGGGACTCAAAGCACTTTACAGGTATATGCATACGAGAAAGAGTGAATTATCTGAAGGATTGGGAGAAAAGATGGGTTTTAAGTCTTTTTTTAAAAGTCTCTAAAGATGGAGCCTCTCTGATTGAAAGTGGTAGAGAGTTCCAGAATGTGGGAGCAGCATGGCAGAATGCGTTGGAGCCGGATTTTGTGCGCACTTTGGGTAATGAGAGAAGAGACATATGTGTGGATCGGAGGGGGCGAGCAGGGATGTAGGGTGTTAATAGCTCTTTCAGGTAACAGGGTCCCTGGTCCTTTAAGGCTTTAAATGACAACACACCTATCTTAAAGTGAATTCTCCATTTGATAGGAAGCCAATGGAGAGACTGTAAAATAGGCGTAATATGGCAAGAGCGGGGTTGATTTGTTAATAGTCTGGCTGCTGCGTTCTGAGCCAACTGCAGTTTGTGAAGATCTTTTTCTGGGAGGCCTACATACAGAGCATTGCAATAATCCAGACGAGATGTCACAAATGCATGGATTAGGGTGGCAGTATCCTCTGGTGGGATAAGGTGCTTTATCCTGGCTATATTCCTCAAATGGAAGAAGGCAGATTTTGTTGCAGCAGAGATTTGACGTTTAAGCGACAAACCATTGTCAAGGAGTACTCCGAGATTTCGCACTTCACTTGACCTGAGTAGCTCTGAACCCCCGAATTCTATGCCAGTTGTGTTAGTATTTCCTAGGACCGGCCGAGTTATCTTTTGTCCTGTGATCATCAGGACTTCTGTTTTATCAGGATTTACCTTTAACCAGCTAGCTTGCATCCATTCTAAGAGATCTGCTAAGCATCTGTTGAAAAGAGATGTTGGATCCTTCGTTCCTGGTGCAAAGGAAAGGTAGAGCTGCGTGTCATCTGCATAGCAGTGGTATCTTAATCCATGTTGCCTGATGATGTCCCCCAGTGGGAGCATGTATATGGCAAATAGAGTGGGCGATAGAATGGATCCTTGTGGTACTCCACATGTTAGTGGTGTGGGAGCTGAGGAACACGTTCCTGATGAAACCCTCAGTGACCTGTTTGTGAGGAATGATTTAAACCATGTTAGAACTGTGCCTCCCAGCCCGCATAGGTCTTGCAGCCGTTCAATAAGAATCTTATGATCAATGGTGTCAAATGCTGCTGACAGGTCTAGAAGAATTAGGATTGAATGATCACCCTTGTCTCTTGCCATCAAGAGATCATTCAGAACGCGAACCAGGGCAGTTTCAGTGCTATGACGTTTTCTGAAGCCTGATTGGAAAGAATCAAAGATATTATTACTTGACAGATGGGCCTCTAGTTGCAATAGCACACATTTTTCGATGATTTTTCCCAGAAACGGGAGGTTGGAGACGGGCCTATAGTTCTTTAAGCATTCTGGGTCTAAGGAAGGCTTTTTTAGCAGAGGTTTAACGATTGCTTCTTTCAGTAGGTCTGGAAAAACTCCGGAGTCCAGAGAACATTGGACTATTTTTGTAAAAACTGGGCCTAATGTTTCTGAGCATGCAGGGAGGAGATATGTAGGTGCAGGATCTAAGTCACAGGTGGTTGCCCGCAGGTTTTCTGAGATTGAGATGATTTCTTCCTTGCCTAGAATGTTAAAACTTGTCCACAGGGTGGGGGAATTTGAACCCTTGTTTTTGTACCCCTGTAATGCCTTTGGCTGTCCTTTTGAAATAGAGGTCCGGATGGAAGCTATCTTATCTGAAAAGTAGGCTGCAAAATCTTCACATTTGGACTGTGTAAGATTTGTGGAGGTATGCAGGCAAGATGGGTTGCAGAGTCTTTCTACGGTGCGAAAGAGCTGGGCCGGTCTGTTGTGTGCAAGGTTGATTTCACGAGATAGGAATGCAGATTTTTTCTTAGAAATTGTGAGTTGGTAGTCGGTAATGTGCTCGGTTAAGGAGCGCTTATCATCCTGGTTCTTTGTTTTACGCCACCTTCTTTCAAGCTTACGGCCTTTTTTCTTCAGCATTCTGATGGTGTCGTCAAACCATGGAGCATGGCGGAGGGTTTTTATAGGTTCAAGGCGAAGTGGAGCAAGGCTGTTTAAGGTATCACTCACCCTCTTATTATACTGTTGGACTAATATGTTGGGGTCTTTGCAGGTGCCCAGTAATTCTGTTAGGTCGAGGTTTGATAAAAAGATTGGTGAAGTCAAACCCTTTAATGAGCGACGTTTGGCAAGCCTTGGAGGGGGAAGTTTGGTTCGCTCTGAGGAGATGGAGAAGTTTAGGCAGTGATGATCTGACCATACTACTGGGTTTATTTTTACAGCAGGGATATCAAGTTCAAGTTGGAACACTAGGTCGAGTATGTGGCCTCTTTCATGAGTGGCAGATGTGACAGTTTGTGTGAAGCCAAAACTACTCATCATGTTTAGGAGGTCCTGGCCAAGATGGGAAGCTGTGTCATCAATCCAGGCATTGAAGTCCCCCAGGATTAGCCATCTTGGGTGTTCCAGGATTAGCCCTGTCACAAGATCTGCAAGTTCCTCTATGAATCCCTTCCCATCGCCAGGTGGCCTGTATATCAGTAGAATCCTGAACCCTTTCACAGTGGAGATGCTGGCAGCTATGCATTCAAAATGCTTTGTTGTATTAACTGAGAGTGGCCTAGGATTTAAAGAGGATTTGATGCAGATTGCCACTCCTCCACCCTTGCGGTCTAATCTAGGGCAGTGGTGCACTGAATAATTGCTTGGGACTGCTGCTTCCAAGATTGGCCCTGCGTTTTCATCCAGCCAAGTTTCAGTAATGCAAGCAAGCTCTACTGATTCAATAAGATTGGCAATGGTAGCAGACTTGTTTTTTATTGATCTGGCATTGCATAGGACGACTCTGATGGGGCTGGCTGCAGAGTTCAGATTTTCTTGCAGATTTATAGCAACCTGCTTTGAGATGGGAATTAGGCAGCGGCTATTTATTGGTCTATCTTTTTGCACCTGCTGTTTCCTACTCTGGACCACTGCAATTGGGTAGGTATCTCTCTGTGAAGGCAGGTTGTTGGGTGATGGGTCATTTGTAGAGGAATATTTAAGTCTCCGAAATTTAGCACCTCCCCGACAGCCCCTGATAGTTTTCCGAAGGATGCCAAGTGATTTAAGCCAGGTATATAGGTTACAGTGGATCTTTGCAGGTTGTGGAGGGCAGAGTGAATGGAGAAAGTTTGGTGAGTAGGATATCATGGCAATGAGGGGGTTAATGTTCTAGAGATCATTAGTAGAGATAATGTTCTAGAGATCAGTCTCTGGGGGTTTTTAGTTGCATACATTGGAATCCAGGATAGGTGTTAAATCAAAGCAGCAGGGGTTGTAAAAGGTCTTTGAAGATTTGAATGCAAATGCAGATAGCACAGATAGACAAATGGTGGCTGTAGAACTGAAACTAAAAGTTTACCAATATAAGGCCTTGTAATTCTCTGAGGAATTTGTATAATTCCAAGGTATATCCCCTGTGTATAGTGGAATATTGGAATATTTGAATTAAAGTAATAGGTAATACTGGGGTTCTGTTTATAGGCAAACAGGATGGAATCTCTGGGCGATTAAAAGTGGGGTTTCATGAAGATTGGCAGGATTTCACAGTACCTTGCTTGTAGCTTGTCAGTTCAGCTTCTGTGAGGGGCTTTTGGGACTCAGGGCTGCAAATTCAATCCACTTTGTATCTCTGAGTTACATTGCAATCCGTTAAAAGTTAGGGTGTCCATAGGTGCAGCCAGTCCAGAAGATGGAGAGTCCATGGATAGTGCAGAGATTTTGAAGCCAGGGTGGAAGAAAAGTTAGAATGTTTTGGGGAAGATTAGGAGCAGTGAAAGGTGAGGCAGCCATCTTGGGCGCTTCATAATTTACCTGCTCTGTCTCTGGGTTGCGGGAGTGATGTTTCGACATGCACTCCCTGCCCTATTCCCCTAAGATTTAAGCTATCTGGGACGAGCTCTGCCCCTTTCTAACTCTTAAAGAGAGTGGACTCCGAGTAGCCTGCCCTGGGAATACAATACATGGCTCATTGTTAATAACCCAACCACACACTTGTGAGTAATGAGGACTCTGTGGCGGAATAGACTTGATAGCATTGCCATAAAGGATCAGCTCAATGTAGGGATCGTGCAGCGAATGTTACCCAAAATCACATAACCGACAATAATGGCAGCCTCTAGAGACAATGGATGGATCCAAGAAGAAACAGCAATATATGTACAGTATGTGATAATTAAGGTTTCTACATAAATAATGCTCTGGAAATATTGTTTTAACTTAGGTAATCAATTCAATCCTGAAGACCTTTGCATAGAACCAGGTGCAGAAGGTACCCGATGCTCCCACGAGCACCACCAACAGTGCAAATATATGAAGACCTCACATTCAAGTAGTTTCTCTTGATGTCACTGGCACGTTCTTGCACATTAAGTGAACTAAAATATGAGGTCTTCATATTTTTTCCATTTAGGGTGTAACTCCGCATCTACATCCTCAATAACCCTTTTAGCTCTAGTGACCAGTGTCATTCTAAGTTCATTGACAATAAAATATCTACTTGTGTTGATAAAATGTGGTTCCCTGTATCCTGACATTTTACTTTGGTCTTATTATATTCACTGAACATGCACTGCCCTTTCAGTGTGCTTCGAGTTGAGATCAGTATAGATTGTGATAATAATTCTGCAGACAAGAGAGCAAATTATTGTATAAGGAAATTGTAACGCTCTGTTTCTGTGCTCATTACAGATGCGTGACCCATTTACAAGGAAATGTCTGCATCTTCAGCTGCCCTAAACAAACATAGAATCAGGCATAATTCAAGCATATATCATTCTTTTTTTCTGGTCAATTTCTTTATTAATTACAGTCCATTGAATATTATTCTCTTTAGGCTGTGTATTTTTCTTTGATCAATATCCTATCTCCAGGGAGTTGGCAGCACAATACTAAATTGCACCCTGGCAGCTATCAATTCAATTAAAAAGACTTTCTTCCCTGTTGCAGGATTGACTTCTTCCCATAAATCACATCTACATTTTGGTTTATCGTATTTTATTTTGCTCATCTGTATCTCTGCCTCGCAGCGTTGGATTCTCTGAGCAGTTCATGTAAAGGTCCAGAGCTAATAAAAATCACTGAGTGAAAAGCAGTGCTAAGATGAACCGAATCAACTTATTGATGTACAGATGCTTTCATTGATTAGGCGAATATTTAGCTTCCGTAGGATTCAAAAGTTCAGACCAGGGGATCGTTTATTTTATTTTGTTGGGCTGCAGGATGTTAATATTCACTTAGTATGTTTAGGGAATCTGAGCAAAAAGTCAACATTAAAAGAATAATCAACAACAAAAGGAGAGGACTAAATTTATAGGAAAGAATAATCGGTAGATCCTGAGAACAGGAAGTCAGCATTGCTTAAAAATATAAATTTAAACTGTAAATAAAGTTACATAGGTTTATTTTTTTGTTCTGTGAGCTTCTACATATCTCATTCTCAACAATGCTCCTATGCCCTATCCTTTTCCATCCCTATTCACTTTTTTTGGTTAAATATTTTTTGTTTAAACATTCATTTACTGTTAGATTCTTACCATAATGGTATAAAAGGTACCAGACAAATGTTCATCTTCCTAATTAGTGAAAGGCCAGTAACTGGCTTGTCTAATAAGTGCCTGTGAATTCAGAACACATTGAAATATATTGAAAATATAGATATAAGAAATATGCTAAAACATATAGTGTCCCTTTAGCAAATCCATCTGCTAAAGAACAGACATCTCACATAAATGGGCTACAGTGGCTTCCACAGACCAAAATTATCGTAAGAGTGGTGGACAACATGGAAATAATTGATCGTTTCTAATATCCTTAGCAAAATACATCGCTGCAGGACAAAGATTTTGTACCTATCAAGAATGTGAATCAGTGAATAACTATGTCTATGGCCAAAGTGTTAGACCTGATGGGGACGTTTTGTTATTTCTTTTTTCTCTCCAAACGTTCCAAAAGAATTTACCCTGCCTTGTACGTGACATTGCCAACAACATTGCAGCTAGATCAACTACATAGTTGTGCATGCCCCAAAAATCTCCACATAATGTATGTGTGGATTTATAAAGTTAGGAGAGTGGTTGTGCTACTGTTGAAGCCGAAAAAGCAATTTAAATAAAACATGAGATACTACAATCAAACAAACATTTGTTGTAATGTGGACCAAGTTTAGAAGCAAGGTATGAAAAGGCATAACCTGGGTAAATACAAAAATCTCCTCTGTCGTAGTAATAGTGCAGAAAATAGATTTTTTCACCTAAATAGGGAAAGTATGCTTATACAACCAAAATAATTGGTTAGCAGGTCATATACTTGGAAGATGAATTGACTTGATATTATGTTTCTTATTACATGTCATTTTGGAAACTCTTGCTATCACAAACCATATTACCGGTATTTTATTCCCATTTCATGTGGTCCGTTGTCATTGGGCAGACAGTAGGTGGCATGGGAAGTACTGAATGGTGTGGATTTCATGGTTTCGGACACTGAAAAGGTTAATGTCCTGGGTTTAACAATCGGTTGAAATAAATTTAAAGCTTGGGAAGAGCATCATGAGAGGGCAAGTATAGTTCCAGGGAGGACACAGGCCAAGCTAACAACATTTTTAAGCAAGGGTCGTGGTTTCGAGTATCCTTGCAGGATGGTGCAGTTAGAGTGCTGCACTGAATGAAGGGACAGTGCCCTTCCCAACCACCCAGACCTTTTTGTTGTCATCTTTATGGGGAGCTTGGTTGCTTATAGTTCAGCAAAAGGGGTATGAGGCATCAATGAGCCAGTGTACTCCATCTGTGGTATTAATAGACTGCGGTAAAGAGTTAACGAACTCCCAAGGACCAGTAAAAATACGGTGTTTGTTGTGTTGTATGACTAGTTTTGGTGTTGCTATTAAAGTCTGTAAACGTTCAATATTAATAAACATTGTTACCCTTCATAGCCAAGAAAATTGTGTTTGTGTCATTCTTTTGGTTAAAAATGGCAGAAAAATGCGGGTGGGTGGTGTCTCAGAAAGTGTCTTCATGTCATACGTTATTCTTGTGGTAAACAGATGTTGACTATGTGGATTCACTGACTGCTGCACATTGGGAACTTGAACCAAGTGCATGATGGTGGACTGTGTGGAAGAACTCTGTAAATACACTTTACTAAAAGGGGAACTGTTACAACTGTTTAGCATACTTAAATTCATTCAAGAAAACTACCTGTATCATGTGCTTTTTGTAACTTTTAAAAATATTTAGTTCCTCATGGAAGCTGAGATTGGTGGCAGGACCACCATTACCATTCTCTCCCTTCTCTAGCATTGCACTATAGATCGATAATGTAGTGAGGAATAATCTTATAGACTCTGAGAAAAGGAAGTGTAGACGCCTTGCCCAGTGGTATACACCTTAGATATATTTGTAAAACACAATTGCATTGGTGTGTTTAGCAACAAATGCATGATTTAAAAAAACCCTCTAACCCAGATATTACTTCATGTTTAACATGCAGAAATTAAGCACTAAAACACTGGAGATGTAGTACTGTTACTCATAAATGTAGGAACCCATACATACCATTGTAATAAGTAATAAAAAATCACCCATCATCTAACAATATAGTGTGTGAGCCTAATGTTGGTAGCACAGCTCCTGTTTACTCTAGTGTAGACTGGGGTGGAAGGCCTTTCTCATCTATCCTGCCCATATTATAAGAGTGGCTAGGTTATGAAATGGGTTGTGTGCTATGTAAAAGAACATTAGAAA
>VKOC01048314.1:0-16354 GCA_009364415.1 Spea multiplicata | reverse complement strand
CAGCAGCATCGCCAGCGCCAACATTTTACACCTAAGTTTAAAAAAAGTAACAAACAAAATGACGGACAACCGGACTTCCCAGCACCGCCGTAAAGAACGTGCACAGTGCGGCACTTGAGCGGCAAAAGCCAATCCGAAAACAGTAGACTAGACATTTTGCCCAAAATTAAGTCTGCAGCCTAATCTTTTCACACTGATAGAGCTGCTTCCCAACTCGCGTTGGGAAGCTTTTAAACAAATAGCAAAAAAGCTATGATCGCTGAACATACAAAGGGCGTGTTTGTCTTTTCCGTGCTGAAAACCATCCCCTTAAGCATGTGGTGAGTACTTTTTCCAGATGTTTGACTATGGATATTTGAGGACATTAAAAATACAACTGCACATGTGAGGAACAGCTATCTCAATGTTAAACATTTAAGGACAGTATTTTTGTTTGTTTCTGTTTATTATTATAAAGAACAGTTGGGAACGTGTTTGAAATTATATGTACAGGCTTATTTGCATACAATCTGGGGGGCGGGGTCTAACTCTGCTTTGTTAAAGCATTTCTGCAACCCACCAAAGCATTCGCTGGGGCCTCATTACTCCTTTCCAATTTGGGAAATCTTTACCCCATCGGTATCACAAACGCCAAGCAGTACATAGCATGATACAGGCAGGATGCTTTGCACATCTGGATGCGATGCACTCCTCAGCCACGACAAAGCAAGCAATTTTTCAATCTATCGTTAACAGCAGCAAAGAAGCCCGGCAAATGCCAGGCATCAAAAAATTGATTAAGACTCATGGTTGTTCCTCCCCACGGAAATCTTTAGTAAAAGGCGAAAGATTTATTCGGTCTGAAGAGAAAACAGAGTATACCCAAAATACCGCAGGGCAACGGCCCGGCCACAGGCAGTGCTCCTCGAGGTTAAGGTGTGTTTAATTAATCCCTCCCAGCTCTTGCCTGATCATTGGAACCTTTAACACATGCAAACACAAGTGCACAGGAATTGGAACTATTTAATATTGGGCGGCTGTTTTAAAGTCTTATTACACTAACAATTAGGCGGGGCGTTTCTCGGTGCATCATGGGTATTCAAATGAGGAGGCGGCAGCTCAAACAAACCTTCCCGCAGTCTTAGTGACTGGGTAGCGAGGTTGCTTCTTTGAAACAATTTTGTTTGCTTTAAGAAAAGAAAATGTGAAGATTGTAACTCCCCACCGCTTACCTACGGGGATCCCCAACCTCCCCTTCTGCTGCAGCCACCAGAAGTTCCTGGCACACATTCTTTGGGCTGTGTTACAAGGTTAGGGGTAAGGCTTAGGGATGGAATCTGATTACTACTCTTTTTTTTTCTCCCAATCCTGGCATGCTCAACCCATCGGTTTCACAAATACAAAGTTGCCTGATGCTGTTTCCTTTGAAAGCAAATATATATCTTTTCCAGAAATCAAATCTTTCTAATGAAACCACCTTTCCAAAGTTAGCCGTTAGAAACGTTTAAGCATGGAAAGGTTTGGGGATAGAGTTTGGGTTAGGGGTGGGTTAAGCTCATGGCTTTGAAGAGGCACAGTTACAGTTAGCGTTACAGTACTGTTAATGGCTTACGGTTGACGGTTTAGGGTTAGGTAAGTCTCAGAATCCTTCCCCATTGTAGCGTGTTTAGCCCATCACTTTTACAAACACCAAAAAAGCCTGATTTCCTTCAAATTCTTTTTGTCTTCAGCAGCATCGCCAGCGCCAACATTTTACACCTAAGTTTAAAAAAAGTAACAAACAAAATGACGGACAACCGGACTTCCCAGCACCGCCGTAAAGAACGTGCACAGTGCGGCACTTGAGCGGCAAAAGCCAATCCGAAAACAGTAGACTAGACATTTTGCCAAAAATTAAGTCTGCAGCCTAATCTTTTCACACTGATAGAGCTGCTTCCCAACTCGCGTTGGGAAGCTTTTAAACAAATAGCAAAAAAGCTATGATCGCTGAACATACAAAGGGCGTGTTTGTCTTTTCCGTGCTGAAAACCATCCCCTTAAGCATGTGGTGAGTACTTTTTCCAGATGTTTGACTATGGATATTTGAGGACATTAAAAATACAACTGCACATGTGAGGAACAGCTATCTCAATGTTAAACATTTAAGGACAGTATTTTTGTTTGTTTCTGTTTATTATTATAAAGAACAGTTGGGAACATGTTTGAAATTATATGTACAGGCTTATTTGCATACAATCTGGGGGGCGTGGTCTAACTCTGCTTTGTTAAAGCATTTCTGCAACCCACCAAAGCATTCGCTGGGGCCTCATTACTCCTTTCCAATTTGGGAAATCTTTACCCCATCGGTATCACAAACGCCAAGCAGTACATAGCGTGATACAGGCAGGATGCTTTGCACATCTGGATGCGATGCACTCCTCAGCCACGACAAAGCAAGCAATTTTTCAATCTATAGTTAACAGCAGCAAAGAAGCCCGGCAAATGCCAGGCATCAAAAAATTGATTAAGACTCATGGTTGTTCCTCCCCACGGAAATCTTTAGTAAAAGGCGAAAGATTTATTCGGTCTGAAGAGAAACCAGAGTATACCCAAAATACCGCAGGGCAACGGCCCGGCCACAGGCAGTGCTCCTCGAGGTTTAGGTGTGTTTAATTAATCCCTCCCAGCTCTTGCCTGATCATTGGAACCTTTAACACATGCAAACACAAGTGCACAGGAATTGGAACTATTTAATATTGGGCGGCTGTTTTAAAGTCTTATTACACTAACAATTAGGCGGGGCGTTTCTCGGTGCATCATGGGTATTCAACTGAGGAGGCGGCAGCTCAAACAAACCTTCCCGCAGTCTTAGTGACTGGGTAGCGAGGTTGCTTCTTTGAAACAATTTTGTTTGCTTTAAGAAAAGAAAATGTGAAGATTGTAACTCCCCACCGCTTACCTACGGGGATCCGCAACCTCCCCTTCTGCTGCAGCCACCAGAAGTTCCTGGCACACATTCTTTGGGCTGTGTTACAAGGTTAGGGGTAAGGCTTAGGGATGGAATCTGATTACTACTCTTTTTTTTTTCTCCCAATCCTGGCATGCTCAACCCATCGGTTTCACAAATACCAAGTTGCCTGATGCTGTTTCCTTTGAAAGCAAATATATATCTTTTCCAGAAATCAAATCTTTCTAATGAAACCACCTTTCCAAAGTTAGCCGTTAGAAACGTTTAAGCATGGAAAGGTTTGGGGATAGAGTTTGGGTTAGGGGCGGGTTAAGCTCATGGCTTTGAAGAGGCACAGTTACAGTTAGCGTTACAGTACTGTTAATGGCTTACGGTTGACGGTTTAGGGTTAGGTAAGTCTCAGAATCCTTCCCCATTGTGGCGTGTTTAGCCCATCACTTTTACAAACACCAAAAAAGCCTGATTTCCTTCAAATTCTTTTTGTCTTCAGCAGCATCGCCAGCGCCAACATTTTACACCTAAGTTTAAAAAAAGTAACAAACAAAATGACGGACAACCGGACTTCCCAGCACCGCCGTAAAGAACGTGCACAGTGCGGCACTTGAGCGGCAAAAGCCAATCCGAAAACAGTAGACTAGACATTTTGCCCAAAATTAAGTCTGCAGCCTAATCTTTTCACACTGATAGAGCTGCTTCCCAACTCGCGTTGGGAAGCTTTTAAACAAATAGCAAAAAAGCTATGATCGCTGAACATACAAAGGGCGTGTTAGTCTTTTCCGTGCTGAAAACCATCCCCTTAAGCATGTGGTGAGTACTTTTTCCAGATGTTTGACTATGGATATTTGAGGACATTAAAAATACAACTGCACGGGGGGCGTGTCTAGCCGCCGAGGAAGATGGCCGCATAATCTCCCAGCTCCGCCGCTACTCGCCCTTTTTCAGCCCGAAACCTGCCTTTAATCGTTCCTGCTCTCACCATGGGACGCAATAGGAAGCAGCCCGCGGATCCTTCTACCCCGGGTGCCCGCTCCCGCTCGACTTCGGCTTCCCTGCGGGAGTTTTTCCGCACTCCGGCCGATCTGGCCACGCAGGCCTCTGGGGACCACGAGGCCCGGTCTCCGGCCAGCTCATCTTCCTTTGAGGATGGCGCCTCTGCACCACCCCCTCCTCCACAACCTGTTACGCCGGAGGTCCGTCAACTGTTCTCCTCCGCTCCATGGCGTACGGACTTTTCGACGCTGATTCTCGAACTTAAGCAGGTGGTGAGAGACGAGGTTTCCGCGCTGCGGACGGACTTAGCCTCCCTGGAGAACAGGGTGGTTGCCCTGGAAGACGCCTCATCGATTCAACACGAGACTACCCGCCGGGCTCAGCAAGATACTCACCAGTTTCTCCGGTACCTGGGCACTCTTCGTCGTCGGGTCGAGGACCTGGATAATAGAGGTCGCCGTCATAACATGCGGATCCGGGGTGTTCCTGAGTCTGATGCCTCTGAGGACCTGCCTGTGCTGCTGTCATCCCTAATCTCCGGCCTTCTGGGACGCCCGTTTGATGCTGCTAGGGCTCTGGATCGTGTTCATCGGGCCCTGCGGCCCAGAGGTAACCCGTCCGGCCCTCCGAGGGACATAGTCTGCCACTTCACGGACTATGCCCTTAAGGAATCTGTCATGGCGCGTGCTAGGGAGGTGGGCTCGTGGCCTTGGCAGGGGCATCAGATCACGTTCTACCATGATGTCTCCGACCTCACCCTCCAGGTGCGGCGGGCCCTGCGGCCATTGACGTCTGAGTTGCAGCGTCTGCGTATCCCCTACCGGTGGGGGCACCCCTTTGCCCTGGTGATCCGCCATGCCAACACCTCCCTTGCGCTCCGGTATTATCATGAGCTCCCTGATGTTCTGCACGCGCTTGGACTGTCTACCCTGAACGTCCCTGACTGGACTTTCCTGGGCCTCGAGCCTGATGGTGGGTCTTCGCGGCCTTCGCTATCCTCCCGCCCGCGTGGGACCCCACGCCCTCGTTCTAGGGGAGCCCCGCTGGACTCAGCTGCGATCTCGGGAGCATTGCCTTCCTCGCGGGCACGGTCTGCTGAGGAATAATCATGTATGTTTCTGCCTCTTATGCTGATTCCATGCTGAGTATAGGACAATGCTGTTGTTGTTGTTTTTTTTTTTTTTTTTTTGTTTTGTTTTGTGCACATGTTTGCTTTTTCTCTCGTGCCTATTCCACCAGACTCCTCGGGGCTGACCGCCTTCTCGCATCCCCGCGACGTTGTAAGCAATAGCAGGACATATATTTTGAGTCGCTACATATACTTCTGGATTGAGGACAATCTTACCCTCTTGATTTCATAGAGATGTGCAACGCCGAGGTGTTTTTTTTTTTTTTTTTTTTTTTTTTTTTTTTTTTTTTTTTTTTTTTTTTTTATGTGCTCTGTGCCACACCCCCTACGACACTCTGAACCTGTCCCCTTTATTGGGTTTATTTGAGTCACACTGGACACGGGGTAAAAACTACGCTATGGACGAGAGCTCTTAAGCAGGCAAGTGTGATTAACTACGGACAATATCCCATGCTGTGGAACGACACCACTGGTTGCCTCCTATTCGATAGGCTCAGCTAACTTTCCTACACCTGTTGCTGTACATGATTGTACGAGGCTGAGTGCATACCTCTGGCTTTGCATAACGATGTTCCACTTTGAGGCTCAGTTTGTGGCTTCACTTAACGTTGCAAGGGTCTGGGAATGCAAGATATCATAGCCTGTTACTGTCATGTTATCTGTTTCACCACTATGCAAATTTTGACAGCTTACCACACATGTTTTGGGGTGTTTCCTTGGCCACCTAGTTTTCGGTGACTGAAACCCGAGTGCTCTGGTTTGATGGTACCTCCATCTTGTTGGGTTTGATTATATAGAGGTGGAATCAATGTATGTGGTCGTCCTCGTCTTGGCGCAGTCTGGCTGCCAGCTCCCATGCACACACACTTGTCTGTATACACACACGCGGGTTTTTTTTTTTTTTTTTTTTTTTTTTTTTTTTTTTTTTTTTTTTTTTTTTTTTTTTATTTTATACATATACTCTCTTTCCCGCGCATGCTGCTCGGCGCAGGTTGCCATGCGCTTAATGTGTGGCCCGTTCCTTCGCGGAGCTGCCTGCTCTCACGCACACACACATTTGTTTCTGTTCACATATTGAGGCCCTGGCGCCTTGCGGTACCTCCTTGCGCCCTCTCTCACAGTGCTCTGCTTGATGCACTCGCGCGTCACTCACTGTCTCATGGGGGCTACTGTGTGCTGTTACACCACTCGGTGACTTGTTATATGTACATTGTGCCTGTACCCTTGGATGTTTTTTCACGTATGCCTATGCTGCTCTGTACTCTCGGGTTATTTTGTGCTCTGTTCCGCTCAAGATTGGATTGATGGTTCCTCCATCTTGTTGGGTTTGATTATATAGAGGTGGTTTCAATGTATGTGGTTTTTTAGCTCAAAAGGAAAGACGGATACTCGTCGTGGCGCAGTCTGGCTGCCAGCTCTCATGCACACATGCATGTCTGTACACACACGGGGTGTTTTTTTTTTTTTTTTTTTTTTTTTTTTTTTTTTTTTTTTTTATTTTTATACAATATACTCTCTTTCCCGCGCATGCTTCTCGTCGCGGGTTGCCATGCGCTTAATGTGTGGCCCGTTCCTTCACGGAGCTGCCTGATCTCACGCACACACACACTTGCTTCTGTTCACATATCGAGGCCCTGGCGCCTTGCGGTACCAATTTGCGCCCTCTCTCACGGTGCTCTGCTTGATGCCCTCGGGCGTCTCTCACCGCCTCATGGGGGCTACTGTGTGCTGTTACACCACTCGGTGACTTGTTATATGTACATTGTGCCTGTACCCATGGATGTTTTTTCACTTATGCCTATGCTGCTCTGTATTCTCAGGTTATTTTGTGTTCTGTTCCGCTCAGGTTTCCTTTCCGCACGCATATGTTCGCGTGTGGCGGCGGGAAGGGTCTTTCTTCCTTGTTTGGTTGTTCACCTCCCCGCACGTATCGCCTTTTTTTTGCCGACTCGGCCCCACCTTCCCTCTACTGGGGGTGGTCCCTTTTTTGCCGTCTCGGCAGGCGTTGGGTGTGTTTCAGTCCCCGACCCGGGGCTCCTGGTCCTTCCGTATCCCCCCCCTTTTTCTGTCTCCTCCCTCCCTTTCCTCTCCTTCCTCTCTCTCTGCTAATCCCCCCCCCTTCCCCCCCCTTTTTTTTTTTTTTTTTTTTTTTTTTTTTTTTTTTTTTTTTTTTTTTTTTTTTTCTCTCTTTCTTTCTTTCTTTCATCTTTTTTCTCCCCCTTCCCAGTATACAGTCCCCACTGCTGCGATGCAGGCTCTCACACTTCTCTCTATTAACGCTCGGGGTCTTAATATCCCGGAGAAGCGTTCCCACCTGCTGCGCGATTTACGTAGGGAAAAGGTGGATATAGCCTTTATTCAGGAAACGCATTTCCACAAAAGTCGAGCCCCTAAGCTTTCTGACCGGTTCTACCCTACTGGTTTCTTTAGCTCTAACCCTGCCGCGAGGTCGAAAGGAGTCGCTATCCTTCTCTCTAAATCTCTCCCTTTTCAGGAATTGGGTGTTTGTGCTGATCCGGACGGGCGTTATCTGTTTGTCAAGGGGACTGTGGCGTCACAGACTTATACTTTCGCCAACCTTTACCTCCCTAACCGGTGTCAACATATGGCTCTGAAACAGATCCTAGCTAGGCTGCAGGACTTCGCGGAGGGGGTGCTGGTGTTGGGCGGTGACTTTAATGTGGCTCTGCACCCCTCTGTGGACACCTCCTCTGGCCACTCACGTGTCCCTCGCCGCGTCCTGCGCTCCCTTCTCTCTCAGCTTTCCACGTACCGCCTCGTTGACTGTTGGAGGGCTCTTCACCCTTCTGATAGGGACTACACTTTCTTCTCCACCCCCCACAACTCCTATTCCCGTATTGACTACTTCTTCGTCCCCTACCACCATGCTGACCTTCTGCGCCGGGCTGATATTGGACTGACGACGTGGTCCGACCATGCCCCTGTGATGTTATCCCTGTCCACGCCTCTGACTCGCCCTGTGGAGCGCTCCTGGCGTCTGAATGACGCAATCCTTTCCGATGAGGGGGTGGGCGCTGAGACCGCTCAAGCTTTATCCCTTTACTTTGATGAAAATGCGTCCCCCGAGGTCCCAGCGCTTACAGTCTGGGAAGCCCATAAAAGTGTGATCAGGGGGCATTACATACGGCTCTGCTCCCAGCGAAAGAGGGCGGCGGGGAGGGAGATCAGCTCCCTATGTGCGCGCATCGCGGTGCTAGAACAGGCCCATAAGGCCTCTCTGTCCGGGGACGTCTTGCAGCAACTCACGCTTCTTCGTGGGAAGCTGGCCACGATCCTTAACGATAAACACCACTGCTCTTACTTGCGGAACAAGGCGCTGTTCCGCGAACACGGGGACAAGCCTGGCAAGTATTTAGCTCGTGCCCTCCGTGGTTCCCGCCGCCTCACCTATATCCCTAGAGTTCGTTCGACTACTGGCCGTCTCCACCTCCTCCACTCTGATATCTCGAGGAGTTTCCTCGATTACTACACGGGCCTTTATAATCTCCCATCTTCGGATGGCGACCCCTCCCCGTCCGGCGGCCGAGCGGGGTTGGCGGACTATTTGGACCGTACTATCCAAACGGGCATCCCCGCGGCCGCTGCGGAGGCGCTGGATGCTCCTATCTCTCTGCCTGAGTTTGTTCACGCTGTGAAATCCTCTAAAACGGGGAAGTGCCCGGGGCCTGATGGATTGCCTTTGCGGTATTATTCTCGATTTCGGGACACACTTGGCCCCTTTTTTGTTTCGGCCTTCAACTCCATCCTGGAGGGGGGCCAGATTCATGCGCATACTTTGTCGGCATCCATCTCCCTTATCCCTAAGGAGGGTAAAGACCCAGAGCAGTGTGGCAGCTACCGCCCCATTTCGCTCCTCAACTCCGATCTGAAGCTGTTTGCGAAAATCCTCGCTACGCGCCTGAACCCGTTGCTGCCCTCTCTGGTCCATCCGGACCAGACTGGTTTCGTGCCGGGCCGGGAGGCCCGAGACAGCACCATTCGTGCTCTTAATTTATTGCACTATGCTCGAGTCACCTCTACGCCTACGGTCTTTCTCTCGACTGATGCGGAGAAGGCTTTTGATAGAGTTGACTGGTCGTTTCTACTGGCTACTCTCCGCCGTATGGGTTTTGGTCCGGGGTTCCTCGCTTGGGTCGGCTCACTCTACACGTTCCCCTCTGCGCGTCTCCGAATCAACGGTTCTCTTTCTGACGCCTTTCCTATCCGCAATGGGACCCGCCAGGGCTGCCCCCTCTCGCCGATGTTATTTGTGCTCTCCCTGGAGCCTCTGCTGCAAGCCATACGGTTGAACCCTGATATTAAGGGACTTCAGGTGGGTCATACCTCTCATAAGTTGTTGGGTTACGCAGACGACCTCCTCTTTACGGTTTCTCAGCCTCGGATTTCTCTTCCTTCTATATTACGGGAACTTCAGTTATATGGCGCACTCTCCCACTTTAAGATAAACATGTCCAAGTCGGAGATCCTTAATGTCAACTTACCTCCACGGGACTGTAGTGCTTTGAGTGCTGTTTTTCCTTTCAAGTGGTGTGCCTCAAAGTTGCGTTACCTGGGAATCTGGTTGTCTGCTGACCTCACTCAGCTTTATGCTCTCAATTTCCTACCCCTGCTGGCGTCTCTGAGATCTGATCTGCGACGGTGGTCTGGGCTTGCGATCTCTTGGCTTGGACGCGTCAATACCTTGAAAATGACTGTTATGCCCCGACTCCTATACCTGTTTCAAACCCTCCCCATTCATATCCCTCTTTCGTTCTTTGCTGCCGTCCGCTCTGCTTTTCTTGGATTCGTGTGGGGCCGCCGTTCCCCTCGAGTTCGCTTTAGTACGTTGATCCTCCCCAAGTCGAGAGGGGGCCTCGCGCTCCCCTGCCCTCGCACTTACTATAGAGCCTGCCACCTCCTTCGAGTCTTGGAGTGGGTACATCACCCGCCTCAGAAGTTGTGGATTGGAGTGGAGGATGCTCTTTTAGGCTTCCCTGCCCGGTCCCTGCCCTGGCTGGCGCTTCACACGGCTAACGGACGGGCTTCACGTCATCCGTTTCTCAGGGCGACGCTTCGTGTCTGGCACTCCTTGCTGCGAAGCACTACGCTGTCTACCATCCCTTCGCCGCTCACCCCGGTGCGGGATAATCCGGATTTCCCGCCTGGGATGGGTGTTGACCTTTTTCCCGCGGCCGCTGCGGCACGGGGCTCTGGTATACGTGCCTACCTGTCTCGTACTGGTCTTGCGCCTTTGGGGGACCTGGTGGCCCCTGGTCCTCCGACCCTCTTAGCCCGGTTCCGTTATTCACAGCTTCTTCACTTTTTTCGGTCCTTGAGTCGGCCCCATCATGTCCTCAGGGACCTTACCACGTTTGAGCGTCTCTGCATTACCGCCTCGCTCCCGGCACATGGCGTATCCCTTCTCTACGGCCTCCTCCTGACGGTCTTACACCCCACTCCTCCCCCCTTTATGGGCAGGTGGGAGTCGTCTCTGCACGTTGTCTTCTCGGAAGGTCAGTGGGAGAAGATGTGTATTCTTACGCACCGCTGCTCCATCAGTAATAGGGACCAGGAAATGTGCTACAAACTGCTTGCTCAGTGGTATCGATCTCCTGCTTCTACTGCACGCTACAATCCAGCTATGTCGGATGCATGTTGGCGGTGTGGCTTTTCGCCTTGTTCCATCCTCCACCTCTGGTGGGACTGCCCTGTACTACGCCCTTTCTGGACGACTGTGCACTCGTACTTGCAAACCCTATCGGACGACACGATTCCTTTTACCCCGGAGTTTTTGCTCCTTCATCACATGTCCTACCCGATTTCTTGGTATAAAGCCTCTGTGATCCGCCACTTAGTGACTGCAGCGAAGGCCCTGATCCCCATGCACTGGGGAGATTCTGCCCCCCCCACGATACGGGAGTGGTTTCAGCGTGTTGAGAGGATGCGAATCCTCGATGAGCTGATGTGCTCCGCCTCGGATGCGGTGGATAGACACCTGCGCACTTGGTTCTATTGGATGCGGCTCCTTTCTGACTCCCCGGTCAACTCCTTATTTGACACTCCCCCTATGTGAACTCACCAGCTCCTTACTGGGCCCCTTCTTTCCCCCTTTTTTTTTTTTTTTTTTTTTTTTTTTTTTTCTCTCCTCTCTCTCTTTCTCTCTCTCCCTCTTTCCCCTACCCATCCTCTCTCTTTTCCCTTCCCTCCTTCCCTCTTTTTCCCTCCCCCCCCCTCCTTCTGGGAACCACGCACCTCCCGGTTACGCCCCATTTTTGCAACCGTATATCCTACTTTTTGTACATTATATGCCGTACCACTCTGAGTGGTCTGCCCCATGCTTCTTTGGAATGCCTCAAATGTATTTCCCACACATATAGGTGTCATGGGTTATTATGCACGTGTATGCTACCTATTGTAACCTCTGGCATATTGTGTTGCTGCCTGTGTTCCCTTCCCCCTCTCCTTCTGGGAGCCGCGCACCTCCATGTTATGCCGCACTTTTGCCTTCGTATGTCCTGCCTTCTGTGCATTATATGCTGTACCCCTCCCAGTGGTCTGCTACTGGGCTGTGTGGTCTGGGTTTGGGACTTCTCCCTTACCGTATTGATATTGACTGCCGCCCGTATGGGTCGCGCCCACATGTATATGCTTTTTTGGTATGTCTCAACTGTATTTCCCACACTTGTGGGCGTCATGGGTTATTATGCGCATGTATGCTACCTACTGTAACCTCTGGCATATTGTATTGCTGCCTGTGTTCCCTTGTTTTCCTTTCCCTTCCCCTGATTTTTCCTTTCTGTACCCCTGATTCCTTCGAAAAACTCAATAAATATTGATTTACCCTAAAAGTACTTAGCATACTTGTGTATTTATAAAAAAAAAACAAAAACAAACAAAAAAAAACCCCTGATCTCTTTGCTTACAAGATTTGCAACATATTACTGATTAAATTGGTACTCGCCATGCTGGACTGCCCCAAAACCACCACGCAAATGGTTGTTTTGTCTCATATTGTGATTTTAAATCATCCACTGAAACTATAAATGGCTTCTTACACAGAGAACTGCTCAATTGCGGCTCTATCATTTATACAATAAGCAAGTGATGTCTAGTAGTAGATCTTGGAAAAATGCTTGATAAATAAAACTGTAAGAGAATATGACAGATTCAAACAATAAATAAGACTGGGAGAGAAGTGTTATGCCTTTTTAAAGCTTTCTACAGTCACATTAAAACAGTGCATTTAAAGGCGCCGTTCCATCTACACTGCTACATATCCAGGCTCTTCTCAGAAATCTTTAATTATGTACAATTGTCTCATTTCTATATTTTCAGGAACACTTAACTGTTGCCATAGAAACAGACTTAAAATGTTCTGTTTCTGTTATTAATCCTTCAGAGGAATGAATAAAATGCTAGGTTCATTAACTTAATAGGTAGAGGTCTCTGTTTTGTCTAATTGGAACAGCACCTTTAAGTCCTGTATGTATTACTGGCGCTAGCATGGGTGTATCTGGGGGAAGAGGGAAATAGGGCAATTGCTCCCCTCCCTCAGACTTACCTCTTTAACTCCATAATTTGAAGTGGGGGGGGGGTTTAAGTTTGGTAATTTCACATTGTCAGCCTGACTTCAGTGCTGCTCACGTCTATCAAGGTAAACATGTGTGTGTGTCTGGGTATGTTCAGGGCTGGTCCCCCCCCCCCCCACCACGAGGGTAGCTCATACAATTTTGTCTCCTCCATCACTCTGCTACACCTCTCTTCCTCCGCCATGTAGTTCACTGTGGTGATGTGAACTGGAGTACAAAGAACACCTTCAACAACTGTATCTTACATTTGCTAATAATTGAGCACCATGCATGTTCCTGTTCTGTGGCACTGTCCTGGTTAGCTGCCCGACTCTACTGCTTGTGAGGACGGCAGAGATCATGGGTCAATTAGGAGCATCCTCTGGCTGGTAGGTGAGCTGTAATATCCACTAAGGCCTGTGCTCTTACAGCACACACCTCAACGGAAGCTCCCACGTGCCCAGATTTACAACTACCTGATGGTTGTGCTCTTTGGTTTGGAAGTCTGAGTAATTTGTGGCGCTCATAATCTTGAGTTGAGTGCCAAGCATACCCTACGCTGGGCAGGGCTAATAGGCAACGTCCAGTCAGAGTTGGCTTTGTGCCTCTGCATATATATTTATGTTATGGACTAGTCTAACAGAAATGGTTGGTGATTGCTGGAAAATATTAGTGGGATATATACTTTACACAAACTGGCAAGAAAAACGTGCAGTTTGTGGCAGTTCTATCCATATGGATACATTGAATAAACATATGCTACATACGAGAATGTTCCATATGTGCTGCGAGGTTTGGAATATGTATTTATACACACATTCATAGCTTGTCACACGAAACAAAACTCCCTTTAATGAAAAATTCTTTAAAACACGTGATGTGCCTACCCAAGTCCACCGATGAGGGCTGAAACACAAGCACAGCTCACTTTTTAACAAGTATTTGGTTCCTGCCTATTTCCCCCTTTGGTAGCTCATCGTTTTTACATGCGACCTGCCCTTTTAATCGAGTTTTCCCATTTGTATTCCCTTGCCTTTTGGTCACTGCATGTTTAAATTCAGCGTACCAAGAATGCAGCATAAAGCGGCCGCCGGCTTATGTTTTTATTACTGCAGGTGTCACGCTTCCCGACAGCAGTTTTTATCAGGAAGATTTAGCTGTATAACTTAGCAATAACCTGACTCCAAAGTGGATTTCTCTCATATGAAAACCACAGGGGCCGCGATTTAGTGCCGTGATAAGGCAAACGATGCTGACACAGCGAGGAGCACAACGAGGCCGTTAACGGGGGTTGGAAGTGGGTGCAGGGGGTACAGTTAAAGATGCAGCCCACGTTAGGAGCAAAACCTCAGCTCCTGCTGAACTACTAATCCCACAAAGCCCAGCCAGCTAGTCTGGATGGTATAATGCGCCCGCCACCACGTAAGCAAAAGGTGTTGAAGCTCTAACACCACTGAACAGAATGAAGACTTTATTTTGTGTCTCTTGCCACCTTCAGTATTTAGTTATCCATTTCCCCCTTTTCTTTCTTCCTCGTATTATGACTCCAGCAGAGCATTGAGCTCTTGCATTAGTCGGTGTATTTCATGCTTTCTGTACGGGCAGCCTGCCATCCGCCTGAGGGGTGAGAAGGAAGGCGCACGGCGTGCATGCAAAGTACCATCCAGCCGGTGCCCTACTGCGGCCCTAATAATTCACTTACTGCTTGCTCCCTGTTGTGTTGCTCTGTAGATCTAGCGGTTATCAAGGAGAATCTGGATTTGCGTCGAAAAAAATGTAAGGTGGACGTTCGGTATCCCTTTTTGTTGTTGCTGTGCGATGTTTGTTGTTTCCTTTTAACAGCAGGTTAACCCTTTCGGCATGTCGTTGTCACACAGGAGAATTGTGTTGGACGCATTCTCTGAGACATTTAATTAGTCACTCTGCTGATGTCGAAGATACATTTCCTACTTTAATCCTTTCATCGAAGTCTCTTGCGAGTCCCAGTCCCTTGCCGTTCATACTGGGACTAGTAGTAAGGATCTCTCATTGGGAAAAGTCTTCATGAGTCCTGCTGAATCCTCTTAGCAGTGCTGTGTTTTAATTTGTCTGTGATATATGTATTTAGAATGAGTGACAAATAAATCATACCCATATATATATATATATATATATATAGTATATATATATATATATATATATATTCTTTTTTGTGATGTTTGAGAACATTCTTTAACGAACAAGTTCCACTAACATTGCTTTGATTGCATTACAGCAGATAGTAGAAGCTACCATATTACATTCCCAGACTGCTGGGAACTGGACAGAAAATAATAAATAAACAAACAAACAAAAAACCCTACTCTTATTTCTCTGTCGAGTGGAATGTAAAGCAAAGCTGGGAGACAAAAATAGAGAGGTATTAGTAATGAGAGAACTTCAGTCTCTGTGTTTTTGACTATATATCATTAAAGGGCCACTCCAGCCCAACCATCATATACACTTAAATGCGTATGATATGGTCCTTGTGTTTTCCGTTTTGTTAACACATGGTGGATTCTGCAGAATCCCCTCATGTGCGTTTGTCCCCTTCACCCCTAAAAATCCCCCCGCAGGATGATGTGCGCAGCCAGTCGGCCCCAGCTGCAGGGGTCTCTTCAGAGCGCATTTGTGGAAAGTTCCACCATCGATTTCGATGAAAGGACTTTGCCATCACTGAACGACTGCTTCAACCAGCTAGTCTGTGGCACAAATAGTTGGTCCACGGAGAAGACTCTCCCAAAGAGTTTGTCTTTAAGAATAAAGCAATTACCGGACCTAGAAGCTGCTCTAGCTACTGCAGCAGGACTGCAACTTCTAGGCGCGGGTAGGTGCTGAGTTTGTGTTTTAGTTTTGAGGGCTGTGTACGCGGAGTACTTTTATGCATTCTTCTTTAGTGGCCGTGTCGGGGACAGTAAAGGTTTGTGATGTGCGATGCGTATGTCGTGTGTAGGGATTAAATGTTTAATGCTAAATGACCCAAGTATGATATACATATTTCTGAATAAATGCCTAAATACAATACATTGGTTTTTTTGAAAGATTTTTATTTGACTAAAAGCACTTCTTGGTATGAATATTACAATAAAAGTTTGTCTCAATGCTTATGTTAACTAATCACAGTAAAGTCATCCAACAATTTCAGTGGCGTAAGGTTACATCCCCGTACATTTTCATCATATATGTGTTTTAAAATCCGCGTTACACGGTCAGTGGCTCTCAATGGGTCGTACGGTCTCACACCTGCCACATCCTCTGAAACAAGTGTCCGTCTTTAACACTTGATGCTGAAGCGTGTTTTGCTTTGGTTTACGAACCTTAATGAACAGGGAAGTCATTCCTTCTCCTTTCAGGACGTGTGAAGTTGCACCTTGTTGCTCATCTTATCAGATGCTGCTGCTAATGAATTCGGAGCCTGTAAAGTAAAGGCTTTTAAATGTGTTTTCTGTATCTGGTTTCAGAGGCTATCGTGTATTGGAATTGCTTGTACTGCAGTTATATGCGTGCCTTTGAAATGAGATGTAATATCACCAGCATCTGTTCTGTATGTTTTCTCTAAGGATTCTAGTGTATTCTGCACAGGAACTATTCATGTTTTTGGATTCTTTTTTAACCTTAAATAAACAACTTTGTGTACACTGTCAAAACATTTGCCACATCATTTTTTTTATGATCATAGCTTCCCACTTGCCGCTGGGGTAATTGGATGGATATGCCCTTTTT
>VKOC01048312.1:0-11552 GCA_009364415.1 Spea multiplicata | reverse complement strand
ATAAACGTGTGAAAAGAAGACCAAGTGGCTGCTTTGCATATTTCCTCCGGGGATGCAGAAGATCTTTCAGCCCAGGACGTAGCCATAGCTCTAGTGGAGTGGGCAGTAACGTGCGAAGACAGAGTCCGACCGCTGAGGGCGTAGGCTAAGCGAATAGCGTCTGAGAGCCATCGGGATATCGTGCGCTTGGAGGATGCCTGGCCTGCGGATTTACCAAAATAATTGACGAATAATTGATCCGTAGAGCGGAAAGGGGCAGAGCGGTCTAAATAAATACGAAGAGCTCTGCGGACGTCTAGAGTGTGCCAGAGTGTTTCTTCCGGAGTAGCAGGAGAAGGGAAGAAGGAAGGTAGAATCAATGGCTGATTGACATTAAAGTCAGAGATGACTTTAGGCAAAAAAAGAAGGTTTAACGTATAAAACAACTTTATCTTGGTGGAGAATAGTAAATTCCGGAGCCGCGGAAAGAGCTTGAAGCTCACTGATCCTCCTTGCCGAGGTAATGGCGACCAAAAAAACCGTCTTGAGAGACAAAAACTTGAGAGACACCTCGTCTGAAGGTTCGAACGGTGCGGAGCAGAGAGCTTGAAGGACCACTGACAAATCCCAGGAAGGAAAATGTGAACGTCTGGGTGGCCGTTGAATTGTGACTGCCTTAAAGAACCTCCTGACGAGAAGCTGAGAAGCCAATTCAGACAGAAGAAAATGACTCAGGGCTGAAACCTGTCCTTTAAGGGTCGAGACAGTGAGACCCGCCGAGAACCCTTCCTGCAAAAAGTCCAGAACGGAAGTAGTGGAAGGAGAGTAGAAATTCAAATTTCTTGAGACGCACCAGTGAAGAAATCTCTTCCAGACTCGAAGATAGATAGCAGATGTAGATCCTCTTACTGAATTTAGGAGAACCTCCGTCATAGAATTGGAAATGCCTCTGCCCCGGAGAATCATCCTTGCAGCAGCCAGGCCGTCAACCGGAATCGCAGAAGAACATCCCTGGAGAGGTTCCTGTTTTCCAGAAGATGGGAGGATACTGGTAGTTCCCATACTGCAATCGCCAGGTTGAGCAGCTCCGAAAACCAACTCCGATTCGGCCAATAAGGGAGAACGGCCAATACCCTGGCTTCGTCTACTCGAATTTTTTGGAGGATCCGAGGAATCATGGCTACTGGAGGAAACACATAAGCCATCTTGAAAGACCAAACAACCGACATACCGTCTAGCAGGGGAGGATTGTCTTGCCTGTAAAGGGAAGCAAAAATCGGCACTTTCCTGTTCTGTCTGGTCGCCATCAGGTCTATATCTGGCAGGCCGAACTTTTGAACCAGGAGAGAGAAGATGCCCTTGTTCAAGGACCAGTTCGCTTGGGAGCACCGAGCTCTGCTGAGGTCGTCCGCCAGGCCGTTGTCCACTCCCCTGATATGTGTAGCCGCTAAATCCTGTAGATTTCTCTGGGCCCAGAGCATGAGCTCGTCTGACAGGTTCTGGAGTATTGGAATGCGGGTGCCGCCCTGCCTGTTTATATAAGAGACCGTGGTGGCATTGTCGGACTGGATTCTCACAGCTTTCCCCCGTAATCTTGGACCGAAGGTCTTGAGTGCCAGGAACACAGCTTTCAGTTCCCGAAAGTTTGATGATTGGGCTTGATCGATTAAGGACCAGCTGCCCTGACTGCAGAGGTCGAGAAGATGAGCTCCCCAGCCTACCTTGGAGGCATCCGTGGTGAGGGTGACCCAATGACATGGTAGAAAAGATCGCCCTTGGGTGAGGCGCCCCTTCGCTTTCCACCAATTCAGCCGAAGTAAGACTTCCCTGGATACCGTGAAGGTAACATCCAGATCTTCCGGTCTCCTGGACCACTGTTGTAGGATGTCCCATTGAAGGGGTCTCAACTGTGCCTTGGACCAGCTTACTGCCGGAATACACGCTGTAAGGCTGCCCAGGATACTCATAGCCGACCTGAAGGGAAGGGTTGGAAGAAACCTGATTCTTTATCTTTTTCCTCTTGGAGCGCGGGAGATAAAGTCTTGAAGAGACGGAATCCACTATGAGCCCCAGAAACTGGATCTTCGTAGTTGGAATGAGGTTGGACTTTTTGCGATTTATGATCCAGCCGTGTTCCCCCAAACATCGGGTCGTAAAGCTGAGATGTGCCCGGAGCTCCTGAGAAGAACTTGCTTTTAGCAGCCAATCGTCTAGATAAGGGACGACTGTGACCCCCTCTTTCCGTAAAGCCGCTGCAATAGGAGTTAAAAGCTTTGTGAAGATCCGAGGAGCTGACGACAGGCCAAAAGGGAGAGCAGTAAACTGGAAATGACGAACTCTTGTCCCGACTCTTATGGCAAATCTGAGATATCTTCTTGAGGCGATGGCGATAGGCACATGGAGATAGGCATCTTTTAGGTCTAATGTAACCATAAAGTCCCCTTGTTCCAACAGGCGGGTAACCGAGAGAATGGATTCCATTCTGAAGTGATGGTAAGGAATACACGCATTGACTCTCTTTAAATCCAGAATCGGACGGAAGGACCCATCCGGTTTTGAGACCAGGAAGAGACGGGAATAAACTCCCTGAAACTCCTGATTCTTTGGAACAGGCTCTATGACACCCTTTTTTAGAAGGGTAAGGCTTTCGGAAAACAGTGCTGAGTTCTTCACCTGAGAGGGGTAAAACGAAATCAGGAACAGAGGACGAGGAATTCTGGAAAACTTTATCCTGTACCCGTCCGCAATGATTCTGAGGACCCAGGAACTGTTTGTGGTTTGTTTCCATTTTGGTAGGAACCATTGCAGACGACCTCCAACACCGTCAGAACTTCCTACCCTCTGGTTTCTTAGGGAGTTCCTGAAATTTTTTCTCGTGTTGTTTACGAAAGGCCTGAGTCTTGAAAACCGGTTGAAAAGGCCTGGAAGGTCTATACTGGAATCGTTTGTTCCATCTGCTTTTCCTATCCTGAGGAAGTGCCTTTTTAGTATCAGACATGTGTTTGATTAGTTCCTCCAAGGAAGAACCGAATAGTTTTGTTCTTTCAAAGGGCAGATCGCATAGAGTAGATTTGGAGGCAGTATCCGCTGCCCAGGAACGAAGCCATAATGCCCTTCTGGCAACGGAAGACAAACCCATGTTACGGGCTGAAAGCTTAAGGCCCTCTTCTGCAGCTTCCAGCAGGAAGCTATTAGCCAGTCTCAGGTTCTTAAATAGTTTAGACAAACCTTCATCCATAGA
The DNA here is from genome assembly GCA_009364415.1 of Spea multiplicata. Taxonomy (NCBI): domain Eukaryota; kingdom Metazoa; phylum Chordata; class Amphibia; order Anura; family Pelobatidae; genus Spea; species Spea multiplicata. The sequence continues at coordinate 8,332 of VKOC01048312.1, read as the reverse complement.
TTCTGAGAGACTGTCCTCTAAGGACTGCAACCAGACACCTTGTGCTTTAGCCACCGATGCGCTAGACAACGCCACTTTACACTGGAACCCAGATGATTGGTAAATCCGTCTGCAAGACGTTTCTGCCCTCTTATCCATAGGATCCTTAAGACCAGACACTTCACTAATGGGAATGGTCGTACGTTTGGAAAGCTGGGCTATCTGGACGTCTACTTTAGGGATATCTTCCCATTTTTCATCGCCTTGAAGGCAAAAAAGCTGCTTAGAGTGCTTAGATATAAAGGCTCTTTTGCCTGGATTATGCCACTCTCTAAACATGAGATTCTGCATGTGAGATAACATAGGCAACCCTTTAGGGTGCGCCGACAGGTCTGAATCCTGAAAAAGCCGTGAGACTTGCTTAACAAATTTACGCAGCTCCTGTGGAGGAAAATTGGTCTCATCCTCTGACTCTTCACTAGATGAAGCCGAATAGAAACCTCTCCAGAGGACAAATCAGACTGAGGGGATGAAACCCTCTTCCGTTTGTGGGATTTAGGTTTAACGGGTTCCACAGGTGTAGCTGCCGCTGCTGTAAACGTTTCAAACGTTTGTGCCAGGTTGTCCTGGAACCAACCTAAAAAAGACTGCATGTCCTTTTGTTTTTCTTTTGCCAAACTCTCAGCGGAGCAGGCATTGCAAAATTTCTTCTTACAACCATCCGGCAACGGAGTGGCACATTCAGTGCACGATAAATGTTTGGATTTAACTACAGCCTTTTTTGGAGCAGGTGTAAAAAATGCGGACGTTACTCTTCGCTCTGCTCACCACCCGGGGAGCAATCGGAGGGAACCCCCGGACACAACCCGTGTGCCCCACCAACGAAAAAGAAAAAAGGTCCGTCCCTGACAAGGGACAAGGAAGAACTGGAGGTATTGGGGCTGCCGGGGCTCTTATAGTGGGGAGTAGGAGGGGTTAAGGGGGATCTTAACCTCTTCGTTTCTAGGTCCTTGTCCCTAGGAAGAGCAACACCCCGTGGTACTGACACTATATGACAGGAAAATAATCAATTAATCACCGTAGAACAGGAACCTCATTACTTTAGCAGAACTGCAATTAATATATCCATTAATAGACTACAAGAAGGTGCAAAGTTTAGCCCTACCCAAAAGCCATTTCTATGCTTCAAACTAGAAACCGACTTGCCCCAAACATGTGCTTTAGTTAATATTCTGTTAAATAGTACATTGACATGCCTGTTGTGAAGAAACTGAACATTGTGTCTCAGCTTCAACAATATGTAATTTTCAATTCAAACATGTTTCACCTTGTTTTTACGTTAAGAAAAATAAATCCCAAATTTATTTTTGATAGATACATTATATTATATATATCTGAATCTAAAAGTGTTGTTCGTATGTCCAGGTATGTACGAAGATCCCAATGGGTGTTTCAAAAAGAAAAAAACATTGCTAGTTGTCAGGACCTGCTTCAGGCCAGTTAAACTCAATGGACCTTGCCACGGAGTATAAACACTAAAACGCAACATAGAAGCAGCTGCAAAAAGATGTAGGCTGAATCACAAATGACTATACAATAAGTACAAAAATCCTGAAAATCCAGTTCAAAGACATTAGCAACCCCAACCTTTTAAACTTTTGACGATAGGAAAAATAGCCAAACATGAAAGTAAAGACATTTTCCTCATGCAAAGTTACCGTGGACATGAGATACAGTATTGTCAATAAATTAATATTTTACAATTGAATGGCTTGGATCAGTAGTTAAAGAATTTCTAATTTTTCTTGGATGAAGGTATATAAAACGTTGTTAGCAATAGTCCTGGGCTCGACAGATTCCCGGCAAACGCATAGATGAGCCACAAAAAAAAGGAAGCAGGAGTTGTCGAGGTATAAGAAGCTTAGGAAGAAGGGGTGGTACAAGAGAACCAACTGGGCCGTATACATTCTGTCATTTTTTCCTTTTTTTACTTCATTTTTTGGATAGCTTAATTTACATTATGTTAGTAGAAACAAAACCAAGTTTCTACTGTTTTTCTGGGCTGATCAACTGCTATTTTCTACTTAACTAAACAAAATAACTAAAATGTACATCGGGATCACAACCCTGTGATAAGGATGTAGGTGATCTATATAGGTCAACGTATAATGCTGGTGCTTAAGTAGACAAAAAACCTTCTCAAAAGGAGAAACTGGCCGAAATTAGCATATCATGAAAACCAACTATGATGCATTTCAAAGAATTCCGCTGCACTTTAGACACTCTGTATTGTGTTTTATAAGTTACCACAGGAAAAAAAAATGATGCAATCTCATGCCCCAGCTTGTCCTAAAGTAGTTTCATTTCTATCCTATACCATGAGATCCATTCTAGAAACTCTAAGCAAAATAAATGACGTGAATCACATTTTCCATGTAATAGGGTAAAGTCCAGATCACTGCAATATGTTGTTGTCACTGTCCATATGGCCTCTGGGACCAAACTACTATGTAGAACATGTCTCAAGGGAGGAAAGACTATATTTTGATGATAAAATTGTGAGAAATACATGTATGTTTGTATATATACACTCACTGGCGACTTTATTAGGTACAACTGTTCAATTGCTTGTTAACACAAATAGCTAATCAGCCAATGGCATTTCGGCATGTAGACATGGTCAAGACAACTTGCTGAAGTTCAAACCAAGCATCAGAATGGGGAATCAGGAGAATCCTCCCATGTATTTGCAAGGGGGACAACTCAAAAACAGAGTGTAGACACAGCTATCATATGCACTATACCACATATGATAGGTCTAGTGGTCTTCACTAGACAGAAAATAGAGCATTATCACATTACATCAGAAAGAAAGACCTCTGAAGTCGTGAAAGTTGATGTGACTTTAGACTTTTACTTTTTCTATGTTGACCAAATTAACGTTATTGCCTTTGAATAAAGACAACCCCCTCCATGGCACACTGCAGTATTTTTCATAATTTCACAGCGCTCAGACACAAGCAGATTGCAAGGAGCACATTGCAGAAGAATTGTCCTGAGTCAAAGGTAGAGGCACCAAGAAGCGTCTATGTGTGTATGAGCATTTGTGCAAGTATGTTACTGTGTGCGTGTTAAATTACGTTAGTGTGTCTATTAGTTGGGAGATTTTCCAACCGCTACAGAAAAAAAAAGAAAAAACCTCAGAAAATACTATTTTGTGAGGTCTTGTTGACCATTTTATAAGGACATTCTAAGAAGGTAAACATGTATCAAATAGAAACAGATACATTTATAGATATTTTCATTTTTTGTACAGTTCATGATAAGTCACAATATCGACAGCACAGTGACAGTTTGAGTATTTAAGGTTAGCACAGACACACAAATTTAAAGCTAAGTGAGGCACAGAACTGAAAGCTTTTTACGACAACCAAAATGCTTCTTAGAGAATTAAGCCCGGAAGTGACAGACAGTATTAATGAAAGCTGACAGCGAGCTTCATGATACCCTGTAATAGTTATCCCCTGGCTCAGATTATCCTTGAAGAAAGGAACCTCACACCTACTTATAACATGGGTTCGTTGGGATCGTGCTGTGTAAGTCGTTTAACTAAAATCAGGCAGCAGTCCAGCTACAAGGGTTACACCGACCAGAGTAACAGTTTCCCAACAATCAGTGGCAATGGTTCCATTTTATAATGAAAAATAAAGCCCATTACGGCATGTTATATTTGTCTGTCTATTGGCCTCTTTAAACGAGTTACGCCAAGCTGAATGAGTTGGGCTTTATAAACAAAGTACATATATGTCCTAAAACTCTAGTTAATATAAATTGGCACTGTGCTGAATACTAAAACAATGGGGTCACATAAAATAACATTTAAAACAGTATATTATTATAGTATCCAGTGCAATGGTTCTATCTGCAAAAACCATTCCGATAGTTAAAAATCACTTTTTAAACTTTGCATCGTTTTTTTTTATATTACTTAGTCCAGGGGGGATTCACAAAGATGCCACAGACATAAAACCTGGCAAAACTAGAATGTTAGTCACGGAAACTGTATATGAAAAGGCATTCAATCATGCCATAAAAAAGAGAGAAGCAATTCTACTATAAGTCAGGCACCAAAAAAGTACTTGCGAAGGCTGTTAATATATTTCAGACAACTATCTCTAGTGCCATTTTGGCTTTGCTTTTTAAAAAGTAAGATTGTTTTATATAAAAAAAAAAAAAAACCATAATGTTTAATCGCTAAAGGGAATGTTGTTGTTTCAACTTTTTGACTTACAACATATTATGAAGGCCATGTGTAATGTATAGTTAAATTATTTATATTTCTCAAAGTCTTTTACCCAAAAAGTAAAATAAATTATTTACAGGGCCAGCTTGACTCTTGTAGCTGGTGGAACCTGCCAGTGTTGGCCCCTTTGTAACAAATAATGAACTGAGCGAGTTAAAACAACTCTGCGGAAATTGACCCAAAAAGGGAAGCCCAAATGTGTACTTTTTCTTTAATAGTTGTGGGAATGGCGGTATAAGTTAACGGCGCTGAAGCAAATAAAAGGCTTGCATTAATATTCCTATTTTAATTGTAATTTTTATTGTAAATAGAGTAACCGAGAAGAACAAACTGTAAAGTTGCATTTAGAAAGTGTCCAAATTGAGTGCGGGATGGGTTTCTTTCTGGAGTTTCCCCGGAGTTGTATCTGCTAAATATCCAGGTAAGGAATAAAAGTGGTCTCTTGGGTGGCGTCTGCAGACAAAACAGGACTAATGCTATTGTGTTTTATATACTTAAGATGTTTGAACGTTATACAACCTAAGATACCTGAGAGTCTTGTTTTCTATGCTTAAGGATCCATAACACATCTCAAGTGTCAGCAGAAAGCAGCTTGCTGTAGCAAGGCTTTGACATGGCTGCTTATCTCCTTGAAGTTAGGTAACTTCACTGACCTAGAAGCATAAGCTCTTATATTTATGACAGCACCAAATAGAGGGTTAAGTATGTTTTATTAAACTAATTTTATTAATTTTTCCATGCCTACACTCTGGGCCAACTGTTTACTCATAAACTTTGGTAAGCATGTTGTATTACAGATACATTTTCCTCCTTCTTTTGACCTAACAGGATTTAGGCTGCCACGACTAATCCCGGAAAAATAACGCCAAGGTTCACCAGCCAGAAGAGCAGGAAAAACAGGGTCAAGTCTTACCATATACACGTGTGGCCTTGGTGGCTGACCTGGTTGACAATTAGTTTCTCCTATGATACAAACAAAGCACAAGGCGGAAGTCATACCGGAGACACAGTTTGATTATGGTGCCATTTCCTCTGTAGAAGAGACCTCAGATTATGTAAGCTCATAAAACATCTTTTCATTTGTTGGTCCAGTAACTGCTATTACCTTTGACTAAAGGCTCTATGTTCTTGAATTTCTAGCTATTTGCATGCAAGTATACAAGATTTCATCCTGTAGTAGCTACAGCTGCCCTTCTCTGCTATAGTTGAGGTTTGGGAGACCCAAATGTCTTCTGGTCACTGAAGAGCTGCTTCAAGCTGGAGTATAACACCTCGCCTAAAATATCTCCCGCATGGCAAATAGATGGGGGTTAGGAAAGGGCAAACACATATCAAGAGATTCTGCAGGATCCTCCCAGGTATTTTTAAGGGCGACAACTCAAAAACTTAAAGGCAAGACACAGTTATGTGCACTACATTACATTTATTTATAAAGCGCCGGCAGATTCCACAGCGCTGTTACAGAGTCAGTAGAACAATTTCACATACAGAAACACATACAATAACAAACCGGTGCAAAGGAGAAGAGGGCCCTGCTCTTGCGAGTTTACAATCTAGTCAGTGGTTGAGGGGGAAGCGAGACAATAGGAGAGGACGGCTTGGATGGGGATGCGTTGATCTGCTTCCGATGATGTGTTGTAGCTGCTTTCTGTACTACACCGCATATGATGGGTCTAGTAGTCTTTACTAAATGAAATTAAAGCAGACAACAAACTAATGGTAGGAGTATATGAGGGCATACAATAAAAAAGCATATGACACAAGCACAAAGAAATGTGAATTCTAAAAAAAACAACATTATTTAAGATAGCCTTCAATACATACTGCATGTACAGCATTTTAGGCAACGTCTCCTTTAAATATTTTATTTCTTTAGATTTTGCCAATCATCTACATAGCACAGTGCATCAGATATGACTAGTCGGAGGCAAACCAATAAAGATTGAAAGACGTCCATATCAGAAGACATCTTCTGCTTGGCGTCTTTGATAATGTATTTAAAAAGGAGTTTGATCCCTGGAGAAATTAAACATGTGATAAATTCCCCAAGCACACAAGCCTAACATGACTAAACCTGTAAACAACATTGTTTTTACAGTACTTCAAAACTGAAAGCTGCTATGCAACCTATTAAAGTTTTATAAGCTCCGCACAATCCAATTAAAGACACATTATTAGACCTCTCAAGATGTGAGAGTCACAAAACCATGAATGCCATGAATTTTGTGCATCTCCTATAAGAATGCTTAGTTGATAAATAAAATACAATCGGCAACTATACAAATAGGAAATATTTTAAAACAAATATATACGTTTGATTCCGCCATACAAACTGTACAGCTACACATAACAAGCAATTTAAATTCTGGTGCAACTTTTCAAAAGTGGTCTTATTGCCATGGCAACCTATGAAGTATCCTTACTCGTTTGGCCATTCCATTAACTGGTATGGGGATAAACAGAAAGATGCAGTTTTTTTAATATTATGACAATAGATTTTCTTGTTCATTGCTTCCATGAACCAAAATTAAAAAACAAAATAATAATAAAAATATATATATTTAAAAATTCTAATATATCTATGGGGAGGCACTGAATTGTATTTTTTTACTATTATATATTTTCTCCATGTGTTAAAACAACATAGAAGCTACTTGTACATTCCATTCTATTAATATGAGCTTCACATCTCCCTCAGGGAATGCTTTAGGAATAATAATATATTGCGTGCCTTTAACACATCAGGTCCTTTTGTAAATTTTGTAAACCCTAACCATGTGGGGTGGATCAAAAGAAGTCATTTTAGACAAATGTAATAAGACCTTGGCTAAGCCAATGCCCCATTTTAAGCTGTGTAAACGCCAGAAGGTGTATATGCTGTTAGGAAGCCACATCCCTCAACGTCATAATGAAAATGAAATGATGAAATGTGCTTGGATCACATCTTTGTGAAGCAGCATCACATTTTATTTTTCTATGGATCATGTCATGATATGTGAATGTGTAGTATTGTTACGGGGGGGGGGTAACACATTAAATAATTTGGATGTGAACTATATGTATGTATAATCATTCCACAATTGTCATCAAATAACAAATACATGTTACCAGGTATATAAACGTATCATAAAAGGGAGCTCCCTTAACTAGAAGATTGCTTATTCATAGACAGATGCGTGGGAAATGGCTTCACAGGTTTTACATCCTGTTAACAGAATGTCTTCAAAGTCAAAGCTTCACCTCAAGAAGGTTACTCCCATAATACAATCTTGAAGTGTACATCATCATCTAAAGATGTCATCTTAGGGTGGAGAAAAATGTTTTAAACTGTTCTATTCAAAACATATAGTTGGTTAAAATAAGCTTTACAGTGGGCCTGTTGCCATGAGTGTGTATCCACATCTGCAACGTGCCAAAGAATCTCAAGTCATGGGTGTTCTCAGTGAACATTACCACATTGACTGTCCAGACCATTAGGTATCAATCCACTAAGACTCTAAAATGACTACTATTAAGTCATATGTTTTGATACATATTCTGGCACATGTCCTGAGGAAAAGGTTCAAAATACCGTATATTCCGGCGTATAAGACGACTGGGCGTATAAGACGACCCCCAACTTTTACAGTCCAAATATAGAGTTTGGACTATACTCGCCGTATAAGACTACCCCTCTACCCAGCGTACAACAACCAGCCAGTCACGGCAAGCAATGTACCTTACCGGTGATTTGCTGGTTGATTTGCTGGCTGACATATACATACATGCACTGCCCTTACACACACACACACACACACATATATAATATATATATGTGTATATATATATATATAATATATATATATATATGTGTGTAGATATGTATATATATCTATATATATATCTACACATATGCCTGTCCATACATACACATTTATACACTGCCCTCACCACACACACCCCTGCCTTTACACACATATATATATATGTATATATATATATATATATATACACACACACGTATGTGTATATATATATATACTATATATATATAATATATGTATATTATAT
>VKOC01048309.1:0-14070 GCA_009364415.1 Spea multiplicata | reverse complement strand
GCCCCATGATATGCCTTTTGACCCCCTATGTGCCACTTTGCCTCCAGAATTGCCTTATACCCCTATATGCCACTCTGGCATTTAGGGGGTTAAAATGCATATTATGGGGCAGAGTGGCATATAGGGAGGTAAAAGGCATTTCAGGCTGCCCGGACTAAGCACCGGGGACTCAGAAGTACCGGTAAGTTGTGTGGGGGGGGGAGACGGGAGGATCCAGGTCCCCTGCATCGCTGCGGGGGATCTGGATCTTAGTCTCATAGTCAGACCTAGTTGAGGTCTGATTATAAGACGACCCGGATTATAAAACGAGGGGTATTTTTCAGAGCATTTGCTCTGGAAAAAACCTTGTCTTATAATCGAGCAAATACGGTAATAAACAAATGAGTGCATACCTGTTTTTCTATGCAAATCCAAAGAACATTTTGCAAGGTAATTTCTCTCTGACCAAGGACAGGCATAATATAATTTGTTTTTGGTCCCTGGTATTTTAATTACCCAATTGTTCTACATTTTAAAGATGTGAAGTAGGTTTATTTGTATACATCAAAATGTGAATTCTCTGTTTTATATGAATTCTAAAGATACCAAATGCCTATAGACTACTGTATTCATCCCCAATATAAAACAAGTGTAAATAATTATAATGGAGAATGTTAGTCCAAATATATTTTATATTAATCATTTTTGATCATTTGCAAAATGTGATCACTGCAGGTTTGTCCTGTTCAGTTTTGAGTATGATGCTTACAGTTCTCACACTATCAATCTTGATTACTCTCTCACGCTCTCTAAATGTTTCCCTACTTTCTCTGCCAACCACTTTTATCTTCTTCGGCATCTTCTATCTTCTCCATCTTTTATCTTCTCCCTTCTATCTTCAATTCTTAATTTGGTATCTTTCCTCCGATTAGAGGGTAGTGAGAGGACGTCAACACTCGCCGCCATATTGCCCTCAGTTGGTGCTTCCTTAATTGGAGGATCGGGGAGGATATCACCATGGTGCCACCATTTTGGCAGAAGTTACCAGGTTATGTCCACGGAGATGCAGACAAAAACAGAAGATACCAGATTCAGGATTAAAGATACAACAGAGAAGCAGGTTGGGAAGAAGATAAGAAAGAAGATGCAGAAGCGGAAATGGTCGTCAGAAGCAGAATTTGGTGGCCAGAGAAGGTAGGGAAACATTTAGAGAGCGTGGGAGAGAGTGAACGAGAATAAGAGTGAATGCGGGCTACTGAGCAACAAATTCCATTCTCTAATTAAAATTCAGCTGAACCAAAGGGCAGGGAACAAAATGTGTTGCCCAAAAACGAATGAGCCGAAAATGAACTGAAAGATTATTCTGAAATGTTTTTGTTCCATTTGCACATGTCTAATACATAAAAAGAGAGAGAGCCCTGACCTCAGCCCCATCAAACACCTTTGGGATGAACTGGAATGGAGATTATCTTCTTCCCCAGGCCTTCTCTTGCTGAAAGCCTTCTCAAAAGAGTGGAAGTTGTTATAGCTGCAAAGGGGAACAAAAACATATTAATCTCTATGTATTTAGATTGCAACTGCATAAATGTCCTTGTTGGTGGTCAGGTCTCTCAGTATATTTATCCATATAGTGTAGTTTCTCACTGATAATGTTCTATCAACGGTATGCAAAAGAAAATTCAGAGCTCTCTGCTTTGCGTGTTTTGTTTGGGGTTCCTCCTCATTTCTGGACATTTGTACAAATTAACTAAAAATTACTAATTTTATTAAAATCAAAATTCGTATACATTCATATGAAGTCTAGTCCAAAGTAATATCCCCACTCACTTTGGGTATAACAGGTGACTCAGTACTAATGTCATGCAACATTGCATTGTAACATGCAAATATTTGTCTAAATAGGATTAGAAATTGAAATTAACACACTGGCTCAGATCTGTAAGAAATTGGACATGCTGTTCATTTTCTGTGTGAATTTCACATGGATTTCCCACAACATCTTTGCTCTTTCCATTAAAGACTGGATTGCCATCTGGCCTTAAAATGAAAGGGCAGCTTTAGTGGTGGGTTTTAAAATGGAAATAAAGATTTTAACAGCCTGAACTGGCTAAGGATTCCCTATTAATATTTAATGTAGAAACTCCAAGGACTCCACATACCAGATGGGGTTTTTAATCATCAACTTAACTCTTTACTCTGTAAAGCGGTGAAAACTACACAGTGTGCGCTGTTTTCACGTATATCACTCATATATCAAAATTAAAATAAGTCTTATAATCTTTTGTTAACGCAAAACAGCCTTGTATCTCGCCCACAAAGAGATGTAGTAAAAATTATAATACCTTGATATAGCTCAATTATTTAAACCCAAAAACATGATGTATTAAAATCTGCCTCTAGGAAGTGCTGGAAAGAAGTAAAATTATGATGGATTGGGGGTCATGTTTAGGTTGTACATAGACCCAGCATAAAGTGACATTAGCCACTATATCAATATTACCGTATTTGCTCGATTATAAGACGACCCCCCCAAATCTGAATATTAATTTAGGAAAAAAAGAAAAAAGACGACTATAGGAAAAAAAAGTTTTTACCAAAGTAAATGTTAAGTCATGTAAACTATGTAAACTATTTTTTTTTTTAATAAAAGCTATGATTGAGAAAACTATTTTGTTTTTATTTCCTTTTATTTTCCAACCTGTCCCCCCAAGTTATGCACATCTGCCACCAGGCTTGCCACTCTGCCCCAGAAATGCCTTTTAACCCTCTAAATGCCCCTGTGCCCCATGATATGCCTTTTAACCCTCTAAATGCCCGGGTGGATGCCCACGGAGTTCAGAAGGAGCCGTCCTCTAAAGTCATAACCGTGCCCATGAATATGCCTTTGACCCCTAATGTGCCACTCGATCAAAGAAAATGCCCTTATACCCTATATGCACTCTGGCTTTAGGGTTTAAAAGGCATATTATGGGTCAAGGTGAACGAAGAGGCATAAAAGGCCATTTCAAGAGTACTCGCCTCCAGAAATGCCTTATGCCCCCCGTTTAACACCCAAAACCCAAACTTACCGGTGCGCCTGCCTCCCGGTGTGTTGTGCAGGCAGCGGGTAGACATCTACGTGATTCGCCTAGACAACTTCCGCTGCAGCCGAAAGGAGGTGCGGTTAGCAGCGGTGGTTGTCTGCGTCCATCTTGCAGACCTTCCCCAGCTGTCAGAGAGAATTCCCTGCACCAGTGCGGGGAACTCTGATCTCTGACACCGGTGCGGGGAACTCTGATCTCTGACAGCCCGCTGCTAACCGCACCTCCTTCCGGCTGCAGCGGAAGTTGCCTACGTGAATCGCATAGATGTCTACACCCTGCCTTGGCTACACACCGGGGAGTCACAAGCAACGGTAAGTTTGGGGGGTTAAATGGGGAGCATAAGACAGGAGGATCCAGGTCCCCTGCAGCGTTGCGGGGGATCTGGATCTTAGTCTCATAGTTAGACCTATTTGAGGTCTGATTATAAGACGAGGGTTTTTTTTTCAGAAAAAAACCTTGTCTTATAATAGAGCAAATATGGTAATCTGAATTACTCCAACCCTATTTTATATATGCTATCTGAACACTTATGTTTGCTAGCATACAGGGGAGCAGCTGCTGCATCAATGACTTCAATAGGATTGCTACTAAATCTGAATTTTGGGCACCAACAACCATAAGTGAAGTCGTGGGGCATGTAGTACACTCACAGTACCTGCAATAGAAGCTGCTTTAAATTTTTAATCCTTGCTTGTCTGTAGAGGTAAATTAATGCACAGCTTTCCTTCCAGACACTGACATGGTTAATTGTCATTTGCATATTATTTATGCTCCTCCTGAGACTTCTACTTTTATTTAATGTATTAAAGTTTTTCTTGATGTATGGAAGAATTAAAAGTTTAATTTTAGTTGGGATTTTTTCAGTATAGACACAATATATCTGGCATTGCAATAGTTATCTATAGCCTTTTTTTTCTTTTGCTGTAAATTACCTTTTGCACTATGTTAATTGTTTCCTGCAGATTTTGCATTTGCTAATACTTGCACAACTGTTATTGGGCTCTGAATGCTTTACACATGTACCCACTTTGAACCTTAACCACATTAGTTAAGTGGCTTGACCTCATGCCACACTATATGGTCATACGTGGGAATTTATGGGCTAAGGCTACCTGGAGCCTACCTTTTCGGGAAGGGGCCAGGACTGATATCAGTGGGCGTTCCTGCCGACCTCAGTGGGCGTTCCTGCCGACCTCAGTGGGCATTCCCACTGACATTGCAGGAAACATTCCTATTTAAAGGGGACATGGGTGAACATGGGGCGTGTCAGGACACCACTCCCGTGACCCGGAGAGTGGGGTCAAACACGGAGAAGTATGTATATGGCCATTACATAAAAGTACCCAAATCTTGGTGAGTCATATGTAATCCTAATCTGTATAAGGATATATAATTATCTCCTACCACGTGGTTTTCCAAACTTGGCCCATACTGGACATTGTGCACAGCAAACAATACTAATGGGTTGTTGCACTTTGTGTCGTCCAGTGATGTAAGAGTGTAGCATGTGGACCAAAGCCAGAATAACATGCAGCTCCTAATTATGTTTTATATCATTACTGATCGTAGAGTAACTATGGAGTTAAAAAAAAATGCAAGGTCCAGTACCAGGCTGCACAATTCCAGATATTGATGGAAAACTATATCAAAATAAAATTCCCCTCCTACATATGTTTACTTTATAATATGTAATGTCTGTAAGCATGCATTTTATAGTTGCGTTAAACATAGGTATAATGCCTGATTTAAAAAAAATACTGATTCTAAGGATTGCGCTTTTGTCATATATTCCATTTACCCAGGAGGCTTTTTATATATTATGCTTAGTGGTAAGAAAACACGTTTTAATATACGTTGATTACAGTAAATAAGCCTTGAAATAGCAGTCTAAGCTACACAGAGTGGAAAGGACTGGGGCTAAATTGAAAGGCAGATTGCACTAACACCATGATTGTCACAATGTGATCTTCGAACCTCAAGAGGCAGAGATCCCAAATGCAGGAATATGTATTCCAACACCTGTTTCGCTCCAACTTGTCTGATCACATTAACGTCTGCCTCCTGAAGCGTGATAAACCTTGGAAAAGTTTCGCTCGCTGAAAATAGAAATTACCCCTTCCGCCATTAACTACTTAACCCTTTGATACCTGTCAAATATAAAAATGGAAACAAAATATACTTTTCAAAGAGGACATCTTAATAATGATAACGTTCCCTGGCATCTCTGCCTATTTGTTTTTCCATTGCTAATGCACTCCTTTTCAGATCACCAGTTTTCCTTCAGCTCCACTTATGATTGTCCCTGATTGCCTTTTTCAGTCTTCAAATTGCTGAACCGCATTTCATGAGGAAGCAAGTTACCCCTCCTCCCGTTGCTTGGAAACATATAACTTGTTAACTCAATCATTTTGATTAAGTTACTGTGGCCTTTATTAAGTGACTTGGGGATGTATTCACACCATTGACTGCTTATATATGTATATATATATATATATATATATATATATATATGTAGCCATGTTAGTCCAGTAGTGTAATTTTTTTAAAAAAATGAGTATTGCGATATAAAATAATACCTGTTAATTGGACTAACATATATTACATATGTGATACTCTTCAGGCCCAACAAGATGTTTTGTGCATACTTTCTGCGCAGATGATGTGCACCTGGGGTGGAGCATATGGAGAACAATGTGGGCCAATGCTCCAAACTCAAAATTTGCAAAAGACTGGATGCCCAAGCCAAGTTTGCAGGATCAAGTTGAGGATTCTTATAAAGTTACATAGTTATAGGCTGAAAAAAGACATGTGTCCATCCAGGGCCGGCCCAAGACATAATGCTGCCTGGGGTGAAGTGTAAAAAATAATCACCCCCGACTACCATATATCTACCTTCCTCTATATTATCTACCTAATCCCCCCCTCCTTAGTCCTACTTTCAGCAGTCTGCAGTGGAGTCTCCGATGCTCGGTCTTGGTTCCCGGCTTGTAAATGCTGAGCAGCGGATTGACGTAATTCTTTACCGGCGCTCAGCATTACAAGCCGCCACCGAGACCGAGCAGGGAGACTAGAGGGCTCACAGAGGAGAGAGAGGGGCACCGAGCGGGTACTGACAACTTGGTAAGCGAAAACCACTCGGCTACCCTCTATCTCCTCCGCTTTAAAAAAAGTGCTTCAAAAGTGCCTCTTCAAAAGTGCTGCCTGGGGCAGTTACCCCACTCGGCTCCATGGTAGGGCCAGACCTGCGTCCATCAAGTTCAGCCTTTCCTATATCTGTTAATTTGTTGCTGTTGATCCAAAAGAAGGCAAAAAAACCCCAGTTTGGCTCTTTCCAATTTTGCAATAACCAGGGAAAAAATTCCTTCTTGACTGCAAAATGTCAGATTTCTCCTTGGATCAATAAGCCTTTTCCCTGATAATCCTGTTTATGAACAGATTTCCACACAATGGTTTGTATTGGCCCCGAATATATTTATATAATGCTATCATATCCCCTCTGAGGCACTGTTTTTCTGAACTAAACAGATTTGTGTTAACCTTTCTTCATAACTATAGTATATCCAGAGAGGACTCCAGTTAGGCTTTACTTTCAAATAAAAACACACAGTTTGCTTGAAATATGTTGTTCCTGAGCCTTATTGCCCTAGAAGACTGTACCTAAGATCCTGAGAAGTAACATTTATGGCCCTCAGATTATTAGATTATTAGTATTTAACTATGGTTGTACAGTATAATACATTACACTATGTTGTTTGAAATTACATTGCCAAAATACCATAATATTAAAAAAGTATTTCCTTAACCCCGCAACATAGGACATACTTTCACACCATCGGAAACAAATCCTAGGTGACAGAGGACATAATAGTAGATCTTATGTTTTTTGCACTGCGGGGGGACATTTCCCTGCTGCTACATGGAAATCAGGCTGTCATTAAATAGCCTGGGGTCTGCCATGTCATCTGAAGCTAACAACCCTTAGCTTCCTGCTTACTGATCCGGTGTCCACGCAGGCACATCAGAATATCAGAGAATGCCCGAGCGGAACACATGAAACCTCTGATGAGTCCCCATGGAGGCTGATCACAGGTATTGCATTGCAGGACAATGCCGCTATGAGTATAAAAGTGAAAAGAGGGAGAAGCACTGTTTCTCTTTCCTCAAAAAAATATTAAACATTTTAACCATTTTAAATAGTAAAAAATGAATATGAATATGAAAATGAAATAAACATAAAACATAATAAAGTTATGAGGTCTTTCAAGACCACAAAGGGACCTCCAGTCGAAAAAGTGTAACAAGTAAAACAAAGAAAAATAATAACAATAATAATACATTGTAGATGTTGGAGCTGCATATTTTAATGTAAGATATTATTTTGTTTTATTAAATTTTTATCTTCTTTGAGTATTAATCTGTGGGACAAGAATTCCATCACCCTTTTATATGATGAGTCTGTATATTTATATGTACATGTGAGCACATTACCAACAGCATGACAATTCAATGCCATTTATTTACATAATTAAACAGCTCATTTCAGCATTTGACTGCATTTTTGTCACAAAATGTCCTTTTTAACCTATAGTTGGTGAATATCAATAAGCGCACAAATCAACATTTTCCTTTTAATATTTTGTATTGTTTCATATAAAAATACCTTTGTCAAATTATTTTGATAAAACCAGTTTATGAGAAAAGCACGCCATGTCTTGACAATTATAGTCAAATGACATTTCCCCAACAAAACTCCATTATTAGCTGTAACAAAAGTGATTTTTTTCAGAAAGTATTCTTAATGTGTGCATTTATGTACCCTTTAATAGACTGGTGCACTGAACAGTTGCTTGGCTCTCAAGACCTTGAACCTCAGCCAGTGCAGCTCTAAGCATGTCAGACCAAGACAGCTTACATAATGTTTATGTCTTCAAGTATCCAAACCACATAATGAAAAAATCTGAAATAAACACTTTTTTTCAATTATTAGTATATCTTTCTGATTTATTTAAGCTTCACTAGCAGGGAACAATTTGCACCATTCACTATTACTATTTGTTGTCAGAGGTGTAGCCCACCTTCAGCATCTCAAAATGTTAATTTGTCGATCAAACTGAAGAACTGCTATATTTTTCATTTTTGTCCAGAATTGCTTTTTGTTTTTTTTAAGAATTTCAACTGATAAGCAGTTTGCTATCAACATGAATGCAGTACCCAGTATGAACAAGATAAAATTAAAACATAATCAGTTCCTGATTGCATCGCTCAAGTTTAAATCAGTAAGGGTATGGTTTTATTTTGGAAAAGGAAATAGAAAGCAGTCTCTAGGTCTTGCAATAAAAAAATATTAAAGTTCATTTCAATGAGCCCATTCATTAGTCCCTATTCATCAACTCCATGGAATAAAATACACAAATTGTGCCTAATAATTAGCAACTATTTTGATTACATGAACAAAAGGGAATGTATGGCATTGAGCTATGTTCACTTCAAGTCAAGTAATAGCATTAACCAGGTGAGTGTGAAACCTCTGCAGGTATCATAAATATAATTCAAATTAATTTTCAGAATATTTTTATGAAAGCTTCAAAAGATAAATATGATTTATTTTTATTTATTTTAATTTTTTGTCAAAGTTTCCTCAATTTTATGCTGGGCGGAAATAAATAATTCTAAACTAAACAAATTCTGTTACGAGAGTCAAGATCATTCCTTTCCAATAACTTTTGGAATGCAGAAATGAACATGTTAATGTTTATGCACAGCTAATAGTATGGTGGAATATTAAACAGCTTTCCTCTACAGGGAAAAGGTGTTTCACATTAACCTTCTGTAAACGATATTTACATGTTTTAGTATAATGAATAATGGATCACGCTTAGAGTGTAAGGTTATTTGGAAAGTTTCACTGGGAGAGGAGTTGCTGTAAACTCTAAATTTATGCTTCCCTTGAGTGCCTGTAATGTGTAACATTAATCTTTCGAGAGATGGAGAGGGATGAGAGAAGTTGGAATGTGTTAAATCTAGGTATTGGAATAACATAACATAGCTTTTTATTCAGTATTATATCCTTCAAAATGTTGTCACTTATGTTATGTAATCACATAAATACACATCAAATATGTTCTATATGGATGGTGTTTTTTATGAATGCATAAATTAAGATGTTTTTCAGTTTTGATGTTGCTAATTCAAGGGTCAAAGAGGTCCTGAAAAGGCATTTTGAGGAGCAATTCAGCCAAATGATGTTTCACGTCAAAGTGGAGAATCTTGAGAAGGAACATCCATTGAAGTGTTTCGCAGTGTATTGGATAATGCTACCCCTAATCTTTTGAAATTGAAGCAAAAATGTTGCAATTTAACAAAAGACGACAATCAGTCATTGAGGAGTGTGTAGTATATAAAATGTGTCCATGTGACCTATTGGAGCTCACCTTGCGTTAAAGGCCTAAAGGACGCTGGCCTGCCATTCACACGTCTTTCTGGGATTACCAATCAGGTAAACTGGTTCTTAAGCATTTTTTAAAAATGGGTCTCCAGTTGTCAACATTTAAATTTGTGGCCATTGACCATATACCTCCACTGAGAAGAGGATTACAGCAATTTATTGCTACAGAGACATGCTGGATTAACCTATTCACACCCCTTAGAATGTACCAGTATGTCCTTAAAAGCTGTGCCAAGATGACCATTAGGACATACTTGCAGCACCAGCAGGGACATACCCATGCCTCTGCAAAGGACAGCAAGCTGTCTATTGATAACCTGTCCTCTCTCCTGTTGGTAGAAGCTGGCTTCCTACTGACTTATTGTGTGCCGAGCACCAATGCACTTTTATACAAAGAATCCCCGATCACGCAATTAGGCATAGTTGGATAGAAGAGTATAGAAGAAACTCAGCAGGATCTTTCTGGACCCTGCAGAGATCTCCGATTACGCCTCCTGGTAGCTGATCAGCAATGCAAAGTTATGGGGATCACAGACAAAGTTTCTACCTTCCCCCCCAAAAAAAACTGATGTTGCCGAACATGGCATGGGTCATTATTCAGCTGTGGCACCTTCAATACAAAAGAAAATTTACACTAAATTTTTAAAAAGATTATTTTATGTGATGTTAAAGAAAGAGCCCCTTTCTCCTGAACAAAACTGTATAATTTGTGTGGGTTCATCCAATATGGAAAAGGGAAATCATGGTTTAACAAGAAAAATCTCTGGTTCTTAGGATGCTGTGCCTATAGTATATCACTCTGTTACATGATAAGTCCATGTATATTCTTATTTAATGTTGTATGTTTTTTTTTCCTGTTTTACTCCAGTTAGGGTCAGTTTAAAGCTATTATTATTTGCAATCTTTATATGTACTTCTTCATTATGTGAGATTTCAACTGTCCTGAGCCACTTCACTGATTTAACATTTGTTAAAATATATCAGTAGGCCCCGGAGACACAGAAATAACAGGAGGGGCCCCATGATCCGGCCTTGATGATGGTAAGGGTCAGGCTTGACCTCAGATTGGCCCTAGGCTAATCAAGGGGGCGTATGCCCCCCTTTGGCTATTTAAGGAAGGCCAGGGGTCGTGGCCTTCCTCTTTAAATTTTAAAAGCAGCAAAGAAGTTTTTTCTGTTCTTCTTATTCAGAAAAACAAAAATTATTATTCTCGGTATTTTTCTTACCTGCTCTCTCTTTGTAGTGCCATGGCTGACCTGGATGGGCTGCTGTCTCGGGTCCGGGATTCAGCGGAGCAGTTCGGGACGTCCTGGATTGAGGAGCGTTTGGCACAGCTGGCGGAGGAAACGGCTCAGCAGTCGTCTGGAGCGACGCAGGATCCGGTCGTGCCGCTGGAGAGGGCTACCAGGACGCGGAGGACTCGTCCGCCGGTGAGGCTGAGCCCGGAGGTGTCGGCTGGACCGAGCCGTAGACGGAGTTCCCGGACGTCGACCGTCGCAGCGAGTGGTGAGCCGGCTTCATCAGTGGCGCGCGAGTCGGCGGTGGAGCAGGGATCACGTGGCTGGCGGGGTGCCAGCGAGTCGGAGGGTCGGCAGGACAGCAGGGGTCGTCGGCGTTCGGCTTCGCCGGCGCCAGTGTTTCGGGGGCGGCTTCATGCGGCTTCTACCAGCAGGAGGGGGAGCGTTCAGACGGGTGATGTCCCGCGACTGCGGTCCCCGTCTCGGGGATCGCTTTCTTCTACCGCGGCTGCTAGTCGGGTCCGAGGCAGGGCGCGTGATCGGACCCCCTCCCCCCCCTTTCTTCACGGCGGTCTCGCTCTCGGCGGGGTTCTACCCCCCGTTCTCGGACGGGCGACCGCTTTTCCCGGGACCGAAGTGATGCTGGTAGCGGTTCCAGACGGCGTAGCAGGGCGCGATCTTCTAAGCGGTTGTCGGCTACTCCTGCTCTCTTCACTACACCTGCTGCTGGCGATGTGAGTGCGTCTGGAACGGCTGTGCATGGATCTCAAGGCCAGCTCGGTGAGTCTACAGGGGATACTGGTCCCGCAGGGTTATTACAGGCTGCTCCTCTGTCCGTTGCGCACGTGGCTGGGGCTGGAATGGCTGCACAGGGTCCTGTGGCTCCACCTGGGGATTGGGGCTCTCTGGTTGCCGCTTTTAAAGCTGTATTGGACAAATTTCCGGCTGCTTCTGCTGCTGTTCCTTCTGCAACGGCGTCCCCTGCATCTGTCTGGGAGAGTGGTGTGGCTCACGCCGGCGAAGTGCCGTCTGTCTCGGGCTCGTCATTGGGATTGACTGCTGTGGGGGTCGGGGGTGCCGGTGCGGGCTCTCCTGCAGTGGTGTCTACTACGGCTGCGGCCGGTGCTAAGGAGGCTGGGGATTTGGCTCGCCCTTCTGACACAGCTAAAGGGGAAGTTTACGTTTGCTTCGAGGGCCCTTTGGGGGCCCATCTTAAGCTGGAGGTTAAAGAAAAAATATGGAAGGGTGAATATGTTGACATTTTTACCTTGCTGCCTTTGGAGCGCTTTAATTTGGATCGGTCGTCCAAGACGGAGGAGAAAAAGAAGGAGGATGAGGAAAGGCGTAGGTTTCGGCTGATCCCTAGGACCTTTCAGAATTGGCTCCAAGCGTTTGCCATATTGGCCAGTGTCATCGGGGAAAAGGCGTCTGATCACTGCTCGCAGCTGTTTTGTTATATGGATAGCATTGGCGAGGCGCATAGGGTTTATGGCGGTCTGGCTTGGCTCCGTTATGATGAGCAATTCCGCCAGCGCAAGGCTGTGCGTCCCTCCATTCGATGGGACCACAAGGATATTGCTCTATGGCTGAAAGTCACGGCTCCGGTCCGGCAGCCCTTTTCAGGGTCTGCCGGCGGAGCCCATAGCTCGCCGTCGGCGGGTCCCAAAAAGGGCTATTGCTGGCAATTTAATGAGGGCCAGTGTAAGTGGGGGTCCACCTGTAGGTTCAAACACGAATGTTCTGGTTGTTCCGGTTCCCACCCCCTGTCCAAGTGTTTTAAAAAAGCAAAGGAGGGAAAGGCCTCTGGTTCTGGTGGAAAAGGGGGCGACGCCGGTGAGGGTAAATGAGATGGTACCCTGGTTGGATAGGTATCCTGATAGGCAGGCGGCTGAGTTGATCTTTTCTGGTTTTTCGGGGGGTTTTTACATTCCGTTTCGGGAGGGGGAGGCGTTTCAGTCCCCTAGGAATTTGAAGTCCGCTTTGTCCTTTCCAGGGGTGGTGGGGGAGAAGTTGGCCAAGGAGGTTGAGTTGGGGCGCATGGCGGGGCCGTTTGATGATTCTCCTCTTCCTAATTTACGGGTTTCCCCTTTGGGTGTGGTGCCCAAAAAAGAACCGGGCAAATACCGCTTGATACATCATCTGTCCTTTCCGAAGGGGGGATCCGTTAATGACGGTATTGACAAGGAGCTGTGTCGGGTCTCATACGCTTCATTTGATTCGGCGTTGCATTGGGTTCGGCGCTATGGGCGTGGTGCCTTGCTGGCTAAGTCCGATATAGAGGCGGCCTTCCGGCTATTGCCGGTTCATCCGGATTGTTTTCACCTCCTGGGCTGCGTGTGGGGTGGGCAGTTTTTCGTTGACAAGTGTTTGCCTATGGGGTGTTCTATCTCCTGTTTTTACTTTGAAACGGTTAGCTGTTTTTTGGAATGGGTGGTCAGGGAGGAGTCTGGGGTTCCGTCCGTCATCCATTATCTAGACGATTTTCTTTGTGTCGGTCCGAGTGGTTCTCCGGTTTGCGCCATGCTTTTGGCAACCTTGCAGGGGGTCATGCGTCGTTTCGGGGTTCCTTTGGCACTGGATAAGACGGAGGGCCCTGTTACCCGGTTGAAGTTTCTGGGCATCGAAATTGATACGGTGTCCATGATTTTCCAGCTGCCCGAGGATAAAGTTGTTGATTTGCGTTCATGGGTCGGTCGTTTCCGTGCGGCTAAAAAGGTTACCTTGCGGCAGTTGCAATCCTTGTTGGGGAAGTTCAATTTTGCGTGTCGCATTATCCCAATGGGGCGGGTTTTTTGCAGGCGGTTGGCTCTGGCCTCGGCGGGTGTCCGTTCCGCTCATCATTTCATTCGGATTACCTCGGATTTGAGGGATGATCTTGCTGTTTGGGATGTCTTTTTGAGTGAGTTTAATGGGAAGGCTATTTGGATGGACGAGGTGGTGGCTAGCGTCGATATGGAGTTCTATACTGATGCTGCTGGTGGCGTGGGTTACGGGGCTTTTTTACAGGGTCAGTGGAGCGCGGCCTCTTGGCCAGCGGCTTGGGCGTCCTCTGGGCTTTGCAGGAATTTGGTGTTCCTGGAACTCTTTCCAGTTGTGGTGGCTGTTGAACTCTGGGGGGATTTGCTTCGGAATAAGAGGGTGCGGCTTCACTGCGACAATATGGGTGTGGTGTTGGCCATCAACAATGTTTCTGCTTCATCCCCCCCTGTGTTGCGTTTGCTGCGCCATCTCGTGTTGCGCTGCCTGCAGTTGAATATGTTTTTGACGGCTGTCCATATCCCTGGCATGGACAATTCCATAGCAGATGCTTTGTCTCAACAGCTGT
>VKOC01048308.1:0-10800 GCA_009364415.1 Spea multiplicata | reverse complement strand
GAGAGGGCTACCAGGACGCGGAGGACTCGTCCGCCGGTGAGGCTGAGTCCGGAGGTGTCGGCTGGACCGAGCAGAAGACGGAGTTCCCGGACGTCGACCGTCGCAGCGAGTGGTGAGCCGGCTACATCTGTGGCGCGCGAGTCGGCGGTGGAGCAGGGATCACGTGGCTGACGTGGTGCCAGCGAGTCTGAGGGTCGGCGGGATGACAGGCGTTGTCGGCGTTCGGCTTCGCCGGCGCCAGTGTTCCGGGGGCGGCTTCACGCGGCTTCTACCAGCAGGCGGGGGAGCGTTCAGACGGGTGATGTCCCGCGACGGCGGTCCCCGTCTCGGGGATCGCTTTCTTCTACCGCGGCTGCTAGACGGGTCCGGGGCAGGGCGCGTGATCGGACCCCCCCTTTCTTTTCTACCCCCGGTTCTCGGACGGGCGACCGCTTTTCCCGGGACCGAAGTGATGCTGGCAGCGGTTCCAGACGGCGTAGCAGGGCGCGGTCTTCTCAGCGGTTGTCGGCTACTCCTGCTCTCTTCACTACACCTGCTGCTGGCGATGTGAGCGCGTCTGGAACGGCTGTGCACGGATCTCAAGGTGAGTCTACAGGGGATACTGGTCCCGCAGGGTTATTACAGGCTGCTCCTCTGTCCGTTGCGCACGTGGCTGGGGCTGGGATGGCTGCACAGGGTCCTGTGGCTCCACCTGGGGATTGGGGCTCTCTGGTTGCCGCTTTTAAAGCTGTATTGGACAAATTTCCGGCTGCTTCTGCTGCTGTTCCTTCTGCAACGGCGTCCCCTGCATCTGTCTGGGAGAGTGGTGTGGCTCACGCCGGCGAAGTGCCGTCTGTCTCGGGCTCGTCATTGGGATTGACTGCTGTGGGGGTCGGGGGTGCCGGTGCGGGCTCTCCTGCAGTGGTGTCTACTACGGCTGCGGCCGGTGCTAAGGAGGCTGGGGATTTGGCTCGCCCTTCTGACACAGCTAAAGGGGAAGTTTACGTTTGCTTCGAGGGCCCTTTGGGGGCCCATCTTAAGCTGGAGGTTAAAGAAAAAATATGGAAGGGTGAATATGTTGACATTTTTACCTTGCTGCCTTTGGAGCGCTTTAATTTGGATCGGTCGTCCAAGACGGAGGAGAAAAAGAAGGAGGATGAGGAAAGGCGTAGGTTTCGGCTGATCCCTAGGACCTTTCAGAATTGGCTCCAAGCGTTTGCCATATTGGCCAGTGTCATCGGGGAAAAGGCGTCTGATCACTGCTCGCAGCTGTTTTGTTATATGGATAGCATTGGCGAGGCGCATAGGGTTTATGGCGGTCTGGCTTGGCTCCGTTATGATGAGCAATTCCGCCAGCGCAAGGCTGTGCGTCCCTCCATTCGATGGGACCACAAGGATATTGCTCTATGGCTGAAAGTCACGGCTCCGGTCCGGCAGCCCTTTTCAGGGTCTGCCGGCGGAGCCCATAGCTCGCCGTCGGCGGGTCCCAAAAAGGGCTATTGCTGGCAATTTAATGAGGGCCAGTGTAAGTGGGGGTCCACCTGTAGGTTCAAACACGAATGTTCTGGTTGTTCCGGTTCCCACCCCCTGTCCAAGTGTTTTAAAAAAGCAAAGGAGGGAAAGGCCTCTGGTTCTGGTGGAAAAGGGGGCGACGCCGGTGAGGGTAAATGAGATGGTACCCTGGTTGGATAGGTATCCTGATAGGCAGGCGGCTGAGTTGATCTTTTCTGGTTTTTCGGGGGGTTTTTACATTCCGTTTCGGGAGGGGGAGGCGTTTCAGTCCCCTAGGAATTTGAAGTCCGCTTTGTCCTTTCCAGGGGTGGTGGGGGAGAAGTTGGCCAAGGAGGTTGAGTTGGGGCGCATGGCGGGGCCGTTTGATGATTCTCCTCTTCCTAATTTACGGGTTTCCCCTTTGGGTGTGGTGCCCAAAAAAGAACCGGGCAAATACCGCTTGATACATCATCTGTCCTTTCCGAAGGGGGGATCCGTTAATGACGGTATTGACAAGGAGCTGTGTCGGGTCTCGTACGCTTCATTTGATTCGGCGTTGCATTGGGTTCGGCGCTATGGGCGTGGTGCCTTGCTGGCTAAGTCCGATATAGAGGCGGCCTTCCGGCTATTGCCGGTTCATCCGGATTGTTTTCACCTCCTGGGCTGCGTGTGGGGTGGGCAGTTTTTCGTTGACAAGTGTTTGCCTATGGGGTGTTCTATCTCCTGTTTTTACTTTGAAACGGTTAGCTGTTTTTTGGAATGGGTGGTCAGGGAGGAGTCTGGGGTTCCGTCCGTCATCCATTATCTAGACGATTTTCTTTGTGTCGGTCCGAGTGGTTCTCCGGTTTGCGCCATGCTTTTGGCAACCTTGCAGGGGGTCATGCGTCGTTTCGGGGTTCCTTTGGCACTGGATAAGACGGAGGGCCCTGTTACCCGGTTGAAGTTTCTGGGCATCGAAATTGATACGGTGTCCATGATTTTCCAGCTGCCCGAGGATAAAGTTGTTGATTTGCGTTCATGGGTCGGTCGTTTCCGTGCGGCTAAAAAGGTTACCTTGCGGCAGTTGCAATCCTTGTTGGGGAAGTTCAATTTTGCGTGTCGCATTATCCCAATGGGGCGGGTTTTTTGCAGGCGGTTGGCTCTGGCCTCGGCGGGTGTCCGTTCCGCTCATCATTTCATTCGGATTACCTCGGATTTGAGGGATGATCTTGCTGTTTGGGATGTCTTTTTGAGTGAGTTTAATGGGAAGGCTATTTGGATGGACGAGGTGGTGGCTAGCGTCGATATGGAGTTCTATACTGATGCTGCTGGTGGTGTGGGTTACGGGGCTTTTTTACAGGGTCTGTGGAGCGCGGCCTCTTGGCCGGCGGCTTGGGCATCCTCTGGGCTTTGCAGGAATTTGGTGTTCCTGGAACTCTTTCCAGTTGTGGTGGCTGTTGAACTCTGGGGGGATTTGCTTCGGAATAAGAGGGTGCGGCTTCACTGCGACAATATGGGTGTGGTGTTGGCTATCAACAATGTTTCTGCTTCATCCCCCCCTGTGTTGCGTTTGCTGCGGCATCTCGTGTTGCGCTGCCTGCAGTTGAATATGTTTTTGACGGCTGTCCATATCCCTGGAGTGGACAATTCCATAGCAGATGCTTTGTCTCGACAGCTGTGGTCGCAGTTCCGGCTGCTGGCGCCAGGGGCGTCTCAGGAGGGTCTGGCTTGCCCGCCTTGGCTCTGGAAGATGGGGGACGTCGCACGTTGATGTTGCTGCAGCGGTCCCTGGCTCCCTCCACTTGGACGGCCTACCAGAGGGCTTGGTCGGTGTGGGATGCGTTCCTGGCTTCGTCTGGCGACTCATCTTCAACTGGCGGAAGAGTGTTGGCTATGCTGAGGTATCTGGGTGAGGCCTTTGAACAAGGTGTGTCGGTGTCTCGGGTCAATCAGCTGATGGCCGCGGTGTCCTTCAGGTGCAAGTTGGTTGGTGACGCTGATTTTTGTAAGGAGTTTCTGGTGCAACAGGCGCTTAAGGGTTTTCGGAAGGGTTTTAGGACGCGGGATACGCGTAGGCCTGTGACCTTTTCTATTCTGGGTCGGCTCTGTGGCCGGTTGGTGTTGGTTTGCGCGGATCCCTATGAGCAAGTGCTGTTTCGCGCGGCTTTCGTGGTGGCCTTTTTTGGGGCGACTCGCATTAGCGAGTTGGTCAGCCCGTCGCGGGTTCTCAGCGGGGGGCTTCGTCTTGAGGATGTGTGCATAGGTCATGATGACGTTCGTTTGGTTATCAGGAGATCTAAAACTGATCAGTCGGGCAGGGGTTTTACTGTAGTTCTGCGCCGGTTGGGAGGTTCTGACCTCTGTCCTGTGCATTGCTTAGTTCGCTTTTTGCGCCTCCGTCCGCAGCTCCCGGGCCCATTTTTTCTTCACGCTGACGGTTCCTTTCTGTCCCGTTTTCAATTTGTCGCCGTTTTCCGTAAGGGTTTGTCGGGTCTGGGCCTGTCTCCTGGGGAATTTGCCTCTCATTCCTTCCGTATTGGGGCCGCTACGGAGGCGGCTAGGTGGGGTCTTCCGGAGGAGACGATTATGAGGTTGGGGCGTTGGGGTTCTGCTCGTTATCGCTCTTATGTGCGGCCTTCTTTGGTTTAGTTGTTTCTTGCCCTGATGATTGTTTTGTTGTTCATCTTTTCCTCTTTTGCAGATCGGGAGCGTTGCCGTGTCTGGATTTTCGGGCACTCCTTCGTCTACTGGGCTGAAAAGAGGGCGGCGGTGCGCGTTCAGGGTACTCAGCTTGGTCTCCCACTCAGTGACGCTCAGGTTCGCTGGTTTGGTTTTCGGGGCAGGTCTTGGGATTTTGTCCTGTCGGAGTTTTATGATAGGGCTGCTGTTTGTTCGCCCCCTCATGTTTTAGTTTTGCATGGGGGGGGTAACGATCTTTGTGTGGTTCCTTTGCGGGTGCTAGTCCGTAATATTAAGTGCGATCTGCTGCGGTTGTGGACCCGTTTTCCGGGTTTGGTGGTGGTTTGGTCTCACATCACGCCTCGGCTTTTTTGGAGGGGGGCTAAGTCTCTGCAGGGTGTTAACAGGGCGCGTGTTAAGGTTAATAAGGCCATTTCCCGTTTTGTGTCCCGGTTTGGGGGGATAGTTGTGCCCCACTCGGATCTCGAGGGCGATAATGTGTCGTTGTTTCGTGCGGATGGTGTTCATCTGACGGATATAGGTTCTGATATTTGGTTACTGGATGTTCGTTTCGGTGTGGAGAAGGCGGTTGCTGTGTGGAGGAGCCACTGCATTCAAGTAGGTTCGAATGCATTGGCCGTGGCGGGGAACTGAGGTTCCGGTTGGATGTTTTAGGTACTTATTCGTGGTACCTGGTTATAATTGGGTGGTTTCTCATCAGAGGTATGGGAACCGGGTTTGTTTGTCACGTTTGGTGGGTTTTCCCGCGGGCACGGTCCCAAGGGATGAGGGGGCCGTTGTGCTTATGCCACGTGCTAGTGCGGTTTACGGCTCGTGGTAGGGGTGCACGGCAAAAGTTGGTGACAGCTCCAGGACGGAGGTGGAGCTGTCGGAAAAGGATGTCGGTTTATCCTTAAGGGGTGTGGTAGTAACCTCCATGGGGTTGAAGTGTGGTAGTAGGGGTGGAGGGACCCTAAGTCATGGAGGTTACAATGTTATGACATTATGTATGTTACAATTCAAATAAAGTTTTTACGTGTCACAGTGCTTTTATAATAAATAAAGCTGTGGCCTTTTCAAAATCCAGTTGGTTGTCCGTCTTATTTATTTATCGGTACGTTACTTTATGTTGTAAACCCTTCAACATGACCCACAAGCTGTCAAGTGCTCGGATCATGTCTATTACATTCTAGACAGGTTACATGGATTGAGAGGTACTTTATGCTATTCTGAGACTTGCAGCATATGTGATTAAGTTTAGTCTATTGAAGATAGGGTTAACGAATGGGGGAGGTATTTAAATGGATTTGTGTCACTTCTGTCATCCTTTATTAACCCCTTAAAGTCCAATGACGGCCCAGGCAGGTCAGACACAAACAGTCAGGTATCGACCAATGACGTGCCTGGCACGTAATTTCATTCCACAAGCTTAGAAAGTGATCTACGATCACTTCTTCCAGGTACACTTGCACAAAATCAGGGACTTTGTAGGCATATAGTTAAGTGTATGAGTAAACAATTATACAATCAGAAGATATCAAGCAGTGCCATCAGCTCAGCTTTGGCAAGGCCAAGCAGCTCGACTGTTTATGAAAACAGGAACTGGGGTGCAGAAAAATGACAACAGGTGCTCTGGACTCATGACAAGAAATATTAGGCTGCAGCAAAAGGCATTTTGTTCACTGAAGGGCTGGAGGGTGGTACGAGAATGAGTGTTTGCAGTCAACAGTGTAGCATGGTAAAGGTTCTTTGCATGTTTGGAGCTGCATTTGTTCAAACTGAGTTGGGGATTTGGTCAGAATGAGAGATTAAATGATTAACATGTCTATTTTTGAAAACATTCATACTTAACAGCTACTGTCACACTAGCCTGAAACCAACCTAAAACATGCACAGTATTATATATATATATATATATATATATATATATAATATATATATAAATTATATATATATATATATAATATATAAATATATAACATCACATATAACACATCAGCGTCTTCTCAGAAAAAAAGAGTAACATTGTTGAAAGGAGAATTGTTGCAGTCACAGCTTTTAGCTAAGTAAATTAATTTATTAAAAATACTTATAGCTTTTCATCTATCTCTGGCGTCATATTGCATTGTCCTCTGACACTTAGATCTGCTAGAGTAATGAAGGTTCTATATTTGCAGTGCCAAATGCATTTATCTCCAACCACATCCAATGAATAACTGACTGATGATTATTTACATCATTTTGATGTGATGAATGCTTCCATGACAGCCAAAAGTTCCCAGATGCAGTATATGGCTGTAGATTAGTGCAGATATACATGTTCATGCTAAGACAGGAAATCCACGAATTAAAGCAAGCGGTGAAACCGTACATGGGACACGTGGCTTCTGTAAAGTAATAGAGGGCAGTAAGTATAGCAAAAAATAAAAAGCTTCATAGCAAACTGAAATCAATAAAACAGATTGTGACTGTGAGCCTAACACATTAACATTTTAACTGTCAACAACCATGAAGTATTTATATGTACTGTTATCAAAGTAAGAAGTCAACTGCGACCACAGAGAAATTATTTTTATATCTTTGTACAGTGGCTCAATTGCTACGGGGCCTGTGCCTCTAGGGGGCCTGGGGCAACACCTGAAACCACTTGTTCTTGTCTCCTCTCACCGGCTCAAAATTGCTTAGAAAGGTTCCTTTCAACCTGGACTGCACCAGTCCTGATCAGAATGGCCCTTTTCAAAGTATTTTGAGCCGGCATCAGTAGAGACAGACAGTGTATGTGCAAGGAGTTGGACAGAAAGGTGACCAAGAGGTGAGAGGTAAGTGGAGGCGGGCGGGAGGGAGAGTATGTTTGATTGCATGTTGGTATGTATGTATGTGAGCATGGATCTCTATGTAATTGTGTGTGTAAGCATGGATGTGTAATTTTGTGTGTGTATGCATGAATGTGTGTTTGTGTATGAGTACGGGTGTGTGTTTGTGTGTGAGCATGGATGTGTAAGGGGGGTAAGATGGAGTGGGGTGAGATGGAGTGTGTATGAGTAAGTGTGTGTAATTTGTGTAAGTGTATTTGGGAGGGACAAAGAAGCAACAGACAAGCTGTTTGAGGACAATAATACCATAGACAAGCTGTTTGGGACAAAAATGGCTGTTTGGGGACACTGACAAGCTAGGGCAAAGATGGCACAAGCAGGCTGTTTAGGGGTTAGGTTGGCACTGATAAGCTGCTTGGGGCAAAGGCACCCATAAGATTTTTAGGGCAAAGGTGGTGCTTACAAGCTGTTTAGGACATGTTGCTTGGTAAAGTTCAGGGCCCCGGGGCAATTTTCACACCAGGGCCCTGTGGTTTCTAGTTAAGCCCCTGTCTTTAAATCTGTATGTCTTTATATGTGTAGAGGTTAATGTATATCTGTTTTGTAGTGCCTTCACCTAGTAATACTCCAGGTTATTTGATTTGTGTGTCTTGTGTTAACCGCCATGTATTAACGATAACATAGGTTGCTTTTGTTTCGCATTGACAAAACTTGAGTGAGTGTGCAGTGGAGTTTGCTTTTCTGCATTGGCAAGTTAGACATTTTGTTTCAACTTGTTTGTGTTCGCCTTCCAAATTGGACTTGACTACCAACGTTAAAATTTTCACTTTAGTGGACAGCCCTTCCTGAGTTAAGGATGGGAACATAACATTCTAACCCCCTGTTAGATTTCAATCTCACTTCAGAGCACTTAGGAGCTGGAAAACATTCCACAAAATAAAGTTGACAGAAATCCTGACATTTTTATATTTAAGGGATGCATTTACGAGAGATTCTAACACTACAAACTCTCTAGAAATATAAATAAAAACATAAATCCAAGTATATCCAATGTAATAAACACAGCTGTTACTTGGGATGTGGGCATAAATTATATTACTCCTTTTAAGTGACCATCAATTACACCGTTGGTTGCAGCGCGAGGATAGAATTTCATTTGCCCTGTAAAACAGTTTTCCCATAATGGCTGCTTTTTGAGATACGCTTCACTGTGTTTTGTGAATGTTTCACAGTTTGCTGCAGTTGAGAATTTTCTTAAACTTCTATAAAACATTTATCATGAATGCTAGTGAGAAATGTCGTAATTCATCATGAGCAAAATGTCTGGGGAAACGGTATATTATTAATTTTATTCTGCAAAAATGTTTTCCACAATGAATTAAGGGCTATATTCCTCACCTCTAGTTCCGATTACTCTGCTTAGAAAAACAGAACCAAATATTGCTTTCTTCTTTTCTTCATAATAATAAACAATAACAAACAACAATACACAATAAATATTACTGAAATGGAAGTGAAAAGAATAACAGTATATTAAACAATAAAGGTTCCATAATCTGGGGTCTGTCAACTAATATCCTATCTTTGATTAATTTGGTCTTACATTACAAATAATGAGTGTTCTTTAACAGGATGTAAAGGGATCAAGCAATTAGACATTTACTGTGATCTTAGCTGAATTCCCAATATTACCCAGGTATGAATGATGGATCATGCTATTGTAGTGCACTTCATTAACCCCTTAAGGACAATGGGCGGTCCCAAAACCCATTGAAAACAATGAAATTTGAGTCCGTACATGTACGGGCTTCGTCATTAAGGGGTTAATGTCACACAAGTGAGAAAAAAATCTCTATAAAGTAACTCGATGTTGCACAACCTGATTGGCAAAAACACAATCTTTTTCAAGAGTTATTAACCGTTCACCCTTTCAGAGCTGAATGATCTACGGTTGAATTATCTAACAATGATCTCCATACCCCTCAAGTACAGAATATGTTTCAAGTAAAGTGGAGTGAGCATTCCTTAGAAATGACTTGTAAATTGCTACAAGTCTGCTACATTAACCTAATAACCTGTTTTGTAATGTTTTATGTTTTAGTTAATGAATACATCTGCATAAATTTAAATATATTTTGACGAGCAAACAGATTTTCACAGATTTTTTATTTCATGTGATACCTTTGAGTGTATGTTGTTAATTGGTTTCATGTAATAAAGGTTTAAGGGAAAACTATCAAAATGACGATGATAAATTAGCATTTTTAACCTACGTTACCATACATTAACCCCCCCCCAATGTAACTGTGTCTACAGAATAAAATACTATATGTGGTATTTTAAATAAAAAGGAAATAAGAAGTATGATCAGCTGAATATGTCTTAATGAATGGTTTAAGGCAATGGCGCACACATTCTATTTGTTAATTAGTCCATATCCACATATTGTCAGGATCTAAAGATTAAGGGCCATTCTTGATTGCTTGTCTAGTATATGGGACTGGCTCTGTACTCCTTCAAAGGATCAATGACACTTTAACCCTATCTCAATGAATATGACATGGGGATGGTAAGGGCATAGATGGGCTATATAACCAGGGCATATTGAACATTTTAATCCTCCCCATCCCAATGAGCATGGTATGGGGACAAGAAGTAGGCAGTAGATGGGTTTCACCATATGTTTATTCTATATTTTAACCCCAATAACTAAAAACAAAAGGCCATTGTTGGGCCAAGGTTAACTAATTAACCCTACTTCCACTTGTAATATGGATATTAATGGATCTTTTTCTCCTTGGTCAATAGGAGGTCTAGGAAACCAGGAAGGGGATACTCTATGTGTCTCTTATAGTCTAGAGGCTAGGAGGTATATTTGGGCTCTATATCCCCATGGGTTAATTACCCAATATCCCACTTCATGCATAGTAGGGCGAGAGTGGAATCTTTAGCCCTCCTTTTGTTAATAGGAGATCTAGATCCCTGTTTCTTTCTAGTCATTATTTTTATTTATTTATTTACAGAATTTGTGAGTTGTTGGTGATGGGATAAGAGTCATTCAACTTGCATACCCTCACTTGCAACTCACATAATATAAAGTTTATATATTTGCTTTTGCTCACAAACAAGTGAATATAAGTTTGTTTGTTTTTTTTACAAGTGACCTCAGTCAAATATGTTCAGTTAAATTGACCCTTAACTGGGACCAACCATTTGACTTCTTAGTGAATCAACTCTAGTTTGGAGAGGGGAAAACTAAACATACGAAGGTAGAATTGTTCCATTGTGTGTAAAGTGGAAAAGGTGGAGTTATAATATAATCTTCACTTAAAGAATATTGGTATAATGGAAGTTGGTAAAATGAAACAGGTAGTTAATACACAATTTTAAGACTATATTTGCATTTTGAGGCCATATCTGCAAAGGCAAGACATTTGAAAGGTTGAATAGATGAATTAAAATTGACACTTTTTGAGATGATATACCTGACTGCACAGTTGGTATGAAAGGTTATATCCTATAAACAGTTCAAATACCAGAGGATGGAACATCTGCTTACACATAAATCCATGTTTAATGCTAAGTAGAAGAGAAGATATAATGCATCTAGGAGTATATCTCTGTATACATGTGGCTTCTATGAAAATAAAATTTAAAAAACAAAACAAAAAGAAAATACAAATGTGCTGCATTTAACCAGCATGCAAATACTTGGTTGATGGTCTAAATGTGAAATTCAAAATACTTCTAATTTGTATATACACCTGTCATAGGGGTTGGTAAGGTTTATTCCTTTTATAATATGTGTTTAAATTACATTTACTCACATTGGTGATTATATAGTTAACTTAAAATGTAA